>NJDD01008252.1:39590-69831 GCA_002245505.1 Calephelis nemesis | reverse complement strand
ACTTTTTCATTTTCGTTTAAGCACTAGAAAAGCTTTAATAGAGAAAAAGCAAGAATAGGAAATCCTATGTATAAAAATCAATCTCTGTTCCTTAGTCTCGCTAAAATTCGAGAACGGCTGAACCGATTCGGATAATTTTGGTCTTGAATTCGTAGAAGTCAAGGAAAAGCTTAAAAGATAAGAGAAAAGAAAAAAACCGCGAAGAAACTAGAAAAAAGAACATTTTAAGTTTTCCCATACAAACGGAACGGGTGGAACGAAGTTTGCTGGGACAGCTAGTCTTATTCGTTACCGTACTTCTCCGAAACGGCTTGACCGATTTTCATGAAATTTTGTGAGCATATTGAGTAGATCTGAGAATCGGCTAACATCTAACTTTTATAACGCTAAGTGATGAGGGTTAATCACAGCAAAACGTCTGCCGGGTCAGCTAGTTGGAAATAAAACACTTAATTTTTTCTCGTATATACTATTACTTTTTCATGTGATAGATCAACGAAGATAAAATGACTAAATGTCGTTTGATTTGAATATACACACACAATACTTAATTTATAGATTTACTTTTAAAGATGCTAAAATTAAGATCGCCTAATAATTAAAAAGAAACACATGTACCTAAATTAAGTGAGAGTGAAAAATAAATAAATGTTGTTTACATTTATTTATTTCAAATAATAATTTTATTACAAGTTAAAGAAAGGAATTTCATGCCCATATTCCCGAAGGGCTAGGCAGAGGCACAAGCAGGGCAGCCACGACTAACAGAAGACGACTTAGTGTCTACAATGTGATAGATGGCAAGCCTACCATTAACCAGGCCTATATCAAATTGAAATATACATTTCTATTGTTTTTGTTGCCGACCCAGGGATCGAACCCGGGACCTCAAGAAGTTAAGTCCGCCGCCGGACAGCTAGACCACAGTAGCGCTTAATAATGCATAATATTCCTTTTTAATCTCCGGCGACGAAACAAGAGAGACATTACAAGTATGAGGTATCTATATGTGAGTATGTGTGTGTGTGTGTGAGTGTGTCTCTGCTTAGCGAATGAACTACTTGCTATGTGGATTTTTGGTTGATCCTAATCCAAAACTTTGTCCAAGATTGATATTTTGATCCATTTTTATGTTATCGCTTGCCAATAACATATCTGTGGACAGGATAACTGGGGCAATTAGATATAGGATAGGCTGGCGGATACGCAGCTGTCTGGATTGCTTGAAATCCATCTTTAGCGATACATTATTAATATTAGCCGGTAATCGACATGGCTCATAGTTACTTTACAGATATGTTTTGTCGGGGGTTTGTGGTTATTTTCATGATTAATACTTGAGCGAAATAATATTGTAATACAAATATTTTGTTGATTTTGATTGTTTAAATTATTTTAATGAAGTATATCTTTTAGATTTCCACACTAGATGGAAAATCTCCACCTGTGATTGCTCCATATTTTGGAAAGACGCAAAGTAAGTCCTAATCATGTTTATAGTCTCGAATGTTGTCAATTACAATAAGAAAAGGTACCTGCTCCTTCGTTAAGCAGGCACATTTACACTATCCTATACGTTTTTTTTATTTGTATTCATTTTGAATATGTAAGGTACATCGTATCGTTTAAGTAATTCATGGATTCATATTTTTAAAGGAAGAAACACTTGTACTGTTTTACTTATACAGTAACAGTGCAAGTGTTTCTTTATTTAAAGATATGAATGTTTGGAAGTTTCACCAAGCGCCGACGATGAAAAATATCAAATAATTTATGGATATTAAGTACTGCAATTCTGCAACTACTTAAACTTAACTACATACTCTATTTCTATTAATTGCTCTATTAATCACTTTTAAAAATATTTTGAGGTTTTAAAAATTAAATTTTTGAAAATAAAATATATTATGTACGTTATTACTTTTTTTTAAATTTGAAAAGTCAAAGTTCGTTTGAAAAGTATCTAACTGATATAATTTAGTCGCAGTAAAATTTCAAACAACCGACTTCGATTTCAATAAGTAAATCATCTACATATACATACGAAAAAATAAATATTTTCCTCGATTTCCTGGGATTCCTTAACGAGATCCAGACAGTGAAAATGGGACAACCTCCGAAGTGCGCTTTAACAAAAAAATAAATTATTATTGAAATCGGAGAAACGCCCTATAAAATAAATATAGATTTTGTGAAATCGGTTTTGAACATCGGAGAAATTAATTAACATACATAAAAGTATATGAGTCGAACAAATAATCTCTTCCTTTTGTAAAAGTCGATTAAGAATAAAAATCCAAGGAATTTGGGTGAGAAATTTCTTTAATACCTTGTTTTTGTCGCAGCTTTGATTTTGGAGAAGTTATTAACAAGGCCAGTATCGCAAGAAATAAAATCTATTTTGCAAGCGTGTATGTTCAGCTACGTCAATACCTCAATTATTTTTAGAAATGAGCTGGATTCGATATAGTAAGTATAAAAAATATTGTAAATTAAAAAAGTAATAATAACTAGTGGTCGCGCATTGGTCGAAATTCGATCATAATAAACTTTAAAATTTTGTTGACAAGAACGCCATCTTCATTTCTCAAGACCAACTACTTTGTTACCAAACCGTATGGTGCGTCATCTGTGATCTTTTATCATTATCATCAACATATTTGTTTGTGTGTGTAAACGCATGGTAGTGTGGGTAATGTTTTATTTATTGATTTAATGTACTTTACAAGCATAATTATTGAAAAATATTAGCGTTCTGCACTTCTCCTACACATAAACTATAAGTGTGCCAAATTTTATGCTCCTGTGTCCGCGCAATTTTCTTAAAAAGGGGTCCAAAGTTTTGGCATCACTTATTGATATATAAATATAATACTAAAATTAAGTTACGTACTTCGGCTTTACACTTTTTACTCTTTTTACATTAAGTGTCTTACCAAATCTAAATTTAAGCTAAATGATTTATTATGTAATAACAACTCTATATAGATATCTCTCTAACACATTCGGATTTCCGAAGATTGACGAATATAGTCCGAAGCGCATAATTCAAATAGTACTAATATATACTTGTTATCATCTGTGCAGAAACTTGCCCGGGAAGGGATCCTCCGCCTTACTCATTTCTGTCGCCATAATCACTTTCACGTTCTTGTCTGGAGGGCATAGAGTTTAGCTGGTAGACTTGCAAGATAGACCTTCCGTCCCGACCTCAGGACAGCGACTCACTTGTAACATCTATGGTGTACATAGGCCACGGTTATCTCTTACCATCAGGAAACCTGTGTGCTTGTTCTAACATCAAAAAAGATATTTTTTGTATAGGACTACAAAATCTGCATCAAAGTACACAAAAATCTTTTTTTACATAAGATAGCAAACAAACACACTGTTCTAATACAGACACTAAAGATATTGCCGGGTTGTCAGGTTAATGGTCCAAGTCTACCTGCTACCCTACCTTCCGGACCGGAACACCGGTGGAGTAATCATAAAGGAAGTAATAGGTAAGGCGATAGATCCTTACATGAACAAATTGTTGCACATGACTCTACTGCCAGTCAAAAATTTGCTACCTTCTGAAGAAATCTTGAAAAATATCTCAATCATTAGAAAAAACGGTATTAAACTTCGATGTTAAGTGGTTAAGCCTCTCGTTACATCCTTCAAAAAGTTCTATTGCAAACAAAAAAAACATAACACAGAGCTGAATTAAGATCCTAGTCTTTTTGAAAATTAGTTGAAACGTTTCTCGCCAGGGTCGTATTAATATTTGTCTTTCTTGAATAATTTTACAAAATACGCTGTAAACTGCTAACCTTACACATACTTATTGGAGATAAAACATTACCCAGAACCACTTTCATCCAATTTTATCTCAGGGACGTGACACTTTATTAGATTTTGCAACACATTGTGTTTATATTGATAGAGGCTTTGAATTAATTCAGATTTATGCGTGCCGACGTTTTTTGGGATATTGGTTTTAAGAATGCTCGAACAATATATTTTTTATGGGGAAAAGCGGAGTTTTGAAATGCAGATAACATAGTATATGTTATGGATAAGATGTATTAAAAACACACGTGTTGGTTTTTTTACTTAGCGCCATTGATTGATTTTGCTCGAGGCCTAACATCCCGGCCTCAGGTTGGCAACGCACCATTACCACCTTTGGTGTCTTTAGGCGGCGTGAATTTCTTACCATCAGGAAATCCGTCTGCTTGTTTGCCTTCCAGTATCATAAAAAAATACAAATTAAACAACAAAAACACCTCTAACGGTTTATAAAATAACAGCACTTAATAATTACTGACTTTTAATAAAAAACGAAAAAATTATAACAAAGAAAAAATACGCACTGAAAAAGAAGAATGAAGCTCTTAATCTATAGCACAAAAATATTTTTTTTATCCATATCTCCCGACAAACTACACGTAATAAGTAAAACACACACACATCACATACATTAAGACCTATCTCAATAACGTCAGTTTTGTAGCAAAAAAAAAAAATACGTCGGTCCATCTGGTAAAAGTTGTGATGCTACACACACTCATGCGACAAACTCATAACACCCCTCTTTTCCGCGGTTGAAAATAGACAGAGAGACGAACTTTAGGAAAAAAATTTAATAATCGCTTGTACAGAAAAGAAATACGAATAAAATTTGTGTATGTACATCTCTAATTTTTATTTATTTAAAGCATAATTAAAAATATATTTTTATAGTGAGAAACAGAACGAAATATTTAAAGCGACAACGAAACATGCCCATAATATGGTTCGACGGGCAAATAAAGAAACAGCTAGAAGAAACCTGGTGGCAGTACCATTGCCGTCGTTCGCAGTATCATGGAACCTTACGGTAATGTTATGGTGCTATATACAGCCAAGTTTTTTTATTTGATAGGTCAGCGAAGTCATAATTTACTTTGCTTGATTAAGTATTACACAAAAGTGCTTGGGGGGTGTTGATAAAATAAATGTGGACTATCTGAAATACATTATCTTTAAAAAAACAAATCGCGACATGTTAAGGAAATAGTTGGAGGCTGGAGTTTATTCGTGCAGTTTTACTGTGCTAAAACAATTATTATTAAAGTAAAAGATCAATGTTGTTAAACTACAAAATTATATACCATAGAGCGGCGATACGTTTATCTTCTCCTCTTAAACAGCTTCACTTATTTTCATGAAATTTTGTGAGCATATTAAGTAGGTCTGAGAATCAGCAAACATCTATTTTCTATAACCCTAAGTGATGAGGGTGAATCTTTTTCATACCCCTTAGTGATAAGGGTGACTCACCCCTATTTTTTAATAGCAGAACAACGTCTGCCGGGTCAGCTAGTTATTTTATGTACATAAGTATCTTTTAATTCATAAGAACGAAATGGTCTTCATAAAGTAGGTACATGTATAATATGGTGGTATTTTATGTTTTGACGGTCTTGTTGGTCGAGTGGCTTTTATCTAACTTCACCGACCAACCGCGTGGCTCGGGTTCGATTCCCGACGGGGGCAGGCATTTCTGTTATGAACGTTAAGATTTTTGCATTTGCTAGTCTAGAATAAACATATTAAATTTATTCTGGTATATATTCAAATATTTCTATGTATTAGTATCTTTGACTAACACATGGGTGTTAGTCACAACACAAGCATATAATTTACTTACTTCGGGTTAGATTAAATTTGTGTAACTTGTCCAGGGATATTTAGTTATTATTTAATGTACGTTGCTTATGGTATGGTTACCGTAGAGTAATTAGAGATTCACCTGATACCGATAGATCGGCGATATTGCTAGTTTTCCGATACATCGGTTTCTGCAAAATTATTTTAATACACCCATGATGCACTCTGAATTTTCCACTATATCTAATAACCCATCTGAACGCGCTATCGCGATAGTTGACAGTGGCAGTTCTACTGAGCACCGATTCATTTTAAATATATTATGCTATCTTTTTTCAAAGAAAGAAAAAGAAAAGAGATGCAACAATTAAGCCATGTCAGAATAATCCAGATTTTTTTAATTTAAGTTTTGCGAGAATAGATTAAAAGTCAGCAGCAATGTCATGTACAAACCAATATCTCAAAACTAAATGTGTTTTGTCTCTTTCTATTACTATCGTTGAAAGAAGGTAGCCAAAACCTTAAATTAGGTGATTGCGCAAAATTATCATCGACTTCATGTAAATGTGATAAATATATTAAAGGTCCATACATCATAAATAATATTATATTATACTTAGTCTGGCCATAAATACTGTTACACTTAAAAATAAAAAAATATTACATTTGAATTTCGAATCTGTCATTTTTATACGATTGTTCATTGTGTTTTCTCATTTTGGCGCCAATACATTGTACAATATTTTGCGATATTAAAATGGAGTGGGGTGATAAAGAGAACCGAATCGCTGTGATTGCATTACACAAAGTAGGTATGGAGCCAAATGCAATTTTTAAAACTCTCCATACACTTGGTTTTAGTAAAATGTTTGTGTACCGGGCTATTAATAGGTACAATGAGACTTCCTCTGTTTGTGACAGAAAAAGATCTGGCCGTCCACGTAGTGTTCGTACGAAAAAGGTGGTCAAAGCAGTAAGGGAAAGAATTCGAAGAAATCCTGTCCGAAAGCAAAAGATTTTATCTCGGGAAATGAAGATAGCACCTAGAACCATGTCGCGTATTTTAAAAGATGACTTAGGACTTGCAGCCTATAAGAGACGCTCTGGTCATTTCTTAACTGATAATTTAAAGAAGAATAGGGTCGTAAAATCGAAACAATTACTGAAGCGGTACGCAAAGGGAGGTCACAGAAAAATTTTGTTTACGGATGAGAAAATTTTTACAATTGAGCAACATTTTAACAAACAAAATGACCGTATTTATGCTCAAAGCTCTAAGGAAGCTTCCCAATTAGTCGACAGAGTGCAACGTGGACATTATCCAACTTCAGTGATGGTTTGGTGGGGTGTTAGCTATGAAGGAGTGACTGAGCCATATTTTTGTGAAAAAGGTATCAAAACATCGGCACAAGTGTATCAAGATACCATTCTTGAGAAGGTAGTTAAGCCCCTTAACATCACCATGTTCAATAACCAAGTATGGTCCTTCCAGCAAGACTCGGCGCCGGGTCATAAAGCTCGGTCCACGCAGTCTTGGTTGGAAGCGAACGTTTCGGACTTCATCAGAGCTGAAGACTGGCCGTCGTCTAGTCCCGATCTTAATCCGCTGGATTATGATTTATGGTCAGTTTTAGAGAGTACAGCTTGCTCTAAACGCCATGATAATTTGGAGTCCCTAAAACAATCTATACGATTGGCAGTGAAGAATTTTCCCATGGAAAGAGTGCGTGCTTCTATTGATAACTGGCCTCAACGTTTAAAGGACTGTATTGCAGCCAATGGAGACCACTTCGAATAAGCTTTTTATATTTTTAATTGTTGTATATTTATGTATTAAACTAACACACTGTAAAAGTAATATATGTTATTTGCAGTTAAAAAAATATTTTTTTTCTTTATTACAATATTTATGGCAAGACTAGGTATAACAGTATTCTTAATACGTTTGTCGCACCTGAAAAATATCCTCAGCTGGTTTACTAGATTTATAAAATCAGCCTTGTAATTTAAGAATCTTGTTTGAATAAAAAAATCATAACTGTGAATTGTATTTATGTATGTCTTCGTGCCAGTATTCATGAAGATGCAGGCGGAGATACAACCAGGGTATCCATGACTAGCTGAATGTAATTTTTAATTTCACAGTGTGATAGGCACAGTTATCGTATTTAATAAATTCTTGTATCGTATTTAAAAAAATATTTGTATAAAATTTAAAAAAACGTATATAAAATAAAAAAAACACATTTTTGAGGTGGAACCCAACATCTCAATTGTATAAATGTTATTATTTAGTACCTGGATGACCGAGCTTTGCTCGGTATTTTTTTTTGTTT
Source organism: Calephelis nemesis (assembly GCA_002245505.1). NCBI lineage: Eukaryota > Metazoa > Arthropoda > Insecta > Lepidoptera > Riodinidae > Calephelis > Calephelis nemesis. Next base: position 61,855 of record NJDD01008252.1, on the reverse strand, counting down.
TTTTATAAATTGTGTTTTTTGGAAATTATATTTAAGTACGAAAATTTAAAAAGTCTAACCTCAAAGCAAACAATCATTGACTTCGTTACTTAACAACGGACTTCGTTCCTTAACAACAACAATAAAACACGAATATGACATTTTCTAAAAATGATTCCTAATTAGATCGATGTATCGCCCCCCAAACCCCCCATATACTAAATTTCATGAAAATCGTTGGAGCCGATTCCGAGATTCTAATTACACATATATATATATATATATACAAGAATAGCTCGTTTAAAGGTATAAGATAATGTGGGATATGTCTTTCTCAATTCATAGTTTTTTAGGACTTTCCATATATCATCACTCTTCATTGTTTGTACCGCTGTCAGTACCGTATCACCGATACCTGTTTTTTTAGCCGACTTCAATAAGAGGAGGTTCTTAATTCGAATATATGCTTCGGGATATTTTTTACGCGAACACTAGACTAATAACAAAACTAATTTGAATGGTTCTTTTTTCAAAACATACACAACACAAACAACTTTTTTTCATGTTTCCGAGGTCCCATATTGTTTTATCATGATTGGACTAGTTGTTTTTGAGTAATACTTAATAATGCATACATTTTTGTTTATCACTAACTTAAGATAGACGAAAGATGTTGATAACAAGTATAAGGGGCCAGGGTCATCCTTTCGAAAAAGGAATAAAAATCTCGACATTGTCCGTTTTTGCAGTTATATTGCTTTTAATTTATTACAAATGTCAGTACTGGCATCGTACCAATTGAAATACGTATCGATGGATCCATAAGCAGGCTCCAACAATATTTTTTTTTATGACGTTGGAAGGCAAACAAGCAGACGGATTTCCTGATGGTAAGAAATTCCCGCCGCTTAGAGACACCAAAGGTGGTAATGGTGCGTTGCTAACCACAAGCCGGGATGTTAGGCCTCGAGCAAAAGTAAGTTTACCGGCTACCTTACCCTCCGAACCGGAACACGTCAAGACGTTATGGCGGCAGGAATAGGTAAGGCGGTGGTACCAATCCGGGTGAGTCGCTGCGAAACTCTACCACCTAGTACATATAGTACACCTAGTACACGTAGTACATATTAAGCCCCATACATAAAGGGGAAAGCTTATAGTGTATGTTTTCATATTGTCATCTCTCACTCTTTGCACACACACGCTCACATATACAAATAATTTAATTAAAATCTTAGTTTGCCTTGATTTTTTTTAAATCTGATAAGACAGTTACCAAGCACACGACTCTCGTGACGGTAAGAGATAAACGAGGTCTAAAGACAACATAGATGTGTTAGGTGCATCGCAGTATTGTGGCTAGAGTGTTAGATCAATTGTGCAAGGCTACCTGCTACCCTACCCTCCGATCCGGAACATATGACACTGTCATTATGGCGGCAGAAATAAGTAAGACGGTGAAGACGGTGGATCTATAAGGATAGATAGATAGATAAGATAGAAAAGTTATTTGTTGCACAGTGCTCTACCACCAAGAGTCTTGTCAGTAATCGCTGCCTGGCAGGGAGGAAGATGGTCTATTCTACACACAGGACCCGGACCAAAATGGGGTAAAGTAAACCAACACGAGTCCAGTTTACCTCATGTTGGTAGTTGTGTTTGTTTATTTATATTTTTAGTTTTCTTTTAACATTTTGTTTACATTAAGGACTTAACAAAACCCGTGAAAATGAGAAAAATAAATAAACGAACAATAAAATTTATTTATTGCCGGAAAATAATTATATTTGGTCTTTAAAAATCACCTTTCTTATATAGTGTGAAAGTATGATTGGCGATAGGTTTGCCACTTATCACACAGTGGGACTAAAAATTACCTTTAGCAATTTGTAAGGTCTGATTGTACCTCTGCCTATTTCTTTAAGGATCAGGTCGTGAAGATACATTTTGATAATTAAATGATTACAGTTGAGTCCAGAAAAAACTTGGAGTTACGCTTCAATAGAAAATGTTACGCTTTATGGGCTGGATACGCTGTATTCGGCTCACGAGGGCGGTCCATACAAATTACAAGGAATTAAGATGGCCGAAACTTTAAGATTTAACTCATTGATGGTAAGTTTATAATTATTAATTACTAGCTGTCCCGGCGTTGTCCACCCGTTTAGTTTGTATAGGAAAATAAAGTGTTGTTTTGCACATTTTTCCTGCAATTTTCTGGTTTTTCTCTTTATAAAAACCTTCTTCTGACAACTAATTCAACAAAGAAAGAACTATCCAAATCGGTTTAGTCGCTTTTAAGTTATGTGCTTACACTATTTATTTGTATGTTATAGATTTTAATCAACTTTAAAAAAAGTTGTTTTTCCGCTGTCAATGCGGTCGCATGTTTTCATTTTAGTTGTATGTTTGTCATACGATTACTCAGCCAATAACTATCAGATTTCGATGGTTCTTAAAAGAAAAGATAAGCCATGTTTCTGAGGTCCTTTATAACTTTATCATGATTTGACTAGTGGTTTTTGAGCTATACTCAATTGTTAAGCATAATCAATGAATAGTGGAATGTTTATAAAACTTATATAGGAACACTATGAAATCATTAGATATCATTCGAAAAAAGAATCAATTCCCGAAGTGATAATTCCATAACTGAAATTGAGTTTTCGCAGTTTTTTTTATTCTAAAACGTATGGCATTGGTTCTCCATCTTTCACCTCTTTAAGTGACCGCCTCGTTGGTCGAGGGGTAAGTGTTCACGTCTAAGGTTCATTCATATGAGTTTCGTGTTTTTTGACGAATCGCTTTTTTATAGTAGAGGAGACCGTGGGAGATCGACCTTCACCGATCTGTTTTTTACCAAATATAATTTATAAACAAATATGCCTATATTACTTGCCTATCTAAAAGTGCTCATGGCTATTTTTAATTAAATTAACTTTAATCGTTTTTTTTATTCTTTTATTCTTTTGATACTGATTTACCACTTTTATTCTTTTGATAACCAAATTAATTTTATTTCACTGTTAGTTTTTAACAGATGTGAACAGGTAAGTCGATATAGGTGACTCCATCGTTCTGCTAACTTATCGAAAGTTATAATTAATTTTAGATTATTTTATTACAAAATTAGTCATTTAGACTTGCCTGCAAAATATCATACTTAAAGCATACATAATTTAATTAAAAATAGCTATGAGCACTTTCAGATAGGCAAGTAATTATAGGCATATTTGTTTATAAATCATATTTGATTAAAAATCTGTCTCATCTGGTTATCAGATCAGTGAAGGTCGATCTCCCACCGGCTCTTAGACTATAACGATATTTTTGAAAGACAAGTAAATAAGACGATTTGTCAAAAATACGTAGCCGTCGTCAACATTTTCGACTAGTAAAAAAGATGATTCGTCAAAACACGAGAAATTCGTGTGGATGAGCCCTAAAACCATCGATAAACCGCGGGTACCGGGTTCGATTCCCAACGAGGACAGGTAATATGTATGATGTAACTTGTCTGTACTTTCGGCTCTGGGTGTTTATTACATTTATTACTGTTTTTAAATATGTATTTCTGTGTATTTATCTTTTAGTATCGCCCATAACACAAACATATAAAATTTGCTTACTTTGGGTAATATAAACATGTTTGATTTGTATAGGATTAATTTATCTTCTTTAATTTTTGCTCCTCCCAGAACACGACTGTTACGAACACTGGCGTTATGGTTACACGATTGTTTTTATATACAATATTTAACTAAAAATACAAGAGGGTTCCAAGGGATGTGTCTTATTCGCTAAGTTAGGAAAGCGACGACCCTATTGCCTGAAAGTGATTAATTTATAATTTCACTAGTGTAGTAAGATGGTAGAGTACCTACTATATGTAGACGCTAACCCGATTGGTACACACCGCCTTACGGCCAATGTTAATAATATTTCTCTAAAGATGGATTTCAAGCAATCTAGATAGCTGCTTATCCGCCGGCCTATCCTATACCTAATTGCCATATTCATCCTATCCACAGATATATTATTGGCAAGCGATTTCATAAAAATGGATCAAAATATCAATCTTGGACAGCAAGTTTTGGATTAGGATTGATTATTAATATTGGCCGTTAATCATGTCAGTGCTTGCTTGCTTGATAAGATAGCAAACAAACACATAGCTCTCTTGATGGTATGAGATATAGACACCATAGATGTAGTAGGTGCTTTGCCATCTTATGGCCGAGGTGGCGGAGCAATTGTGTATTTCTAAAGGTTATTCTACCCTCCGGCTCAGGACATTATGAGCTATTTTTTGTGTAGCCTATCTGACTTTAGAAAAGGTTAAATGGATCATCGTCGACAAGATCACTGGTGACAGGGTACTGTGGAGCAATTTGCCCAGGTGGGGATCCATCGCCTTGTCTATTCCTGCCACCATAATGACTGTGTAATGTACCAGTCTAGAAGGTACTGCAGTTGGTTGATCCGGAGGCCTAACTTTCTGGCCATAGGAAAGCGATGCCCCTACAATATCTATCCGTGGTATAGCGGTCCAAGTGTTGGACTTGACTTAATGAGGTCCGAGGTTTGATTTCTAGGTCGGGGCACAAAAAGCATTTTCTAATTTTCTAATAAAAAAAAATGTTTCTCGGGATTGAATGTGTGCCCGGTTGGCGATAGGCTTATCTTCGGCTAGTTGTGGATGCCCTGGTGCCCAACTGCCTACCACTACGGGGATATACGCGTGACAATACTTACAATATTTATGGGTCTCTAGATCATGGTTGTCTCTTACCATTGTGCCGTGTGCTTGTTTGCTTTCCTACTACATATAAAATATAGCTATAAAACAAGACTAAAAAACAACAAAAACCTTACATACTAATATTAGTTATCGCCGCTGTCGTCTAGCGGTCCAGGTGTTGGACTTGACTTCATGAGGTCCCAGGTTCGATTTCCGGGTCGCATAACAAAAAAGACAATGTGGTTAATCCAATAACAAAAATGTTGTCCGGGATTGGATGTGTGCCCGGTTGGCGATAGGCTTGCCACCTATCACATTGTGGTATATAGTATCGTGGGCTAATCGTGGGTGCCCTGGTTGTGCCTCTGCCTACCTCTTCGGGGATATCTTCGTGAAGATACTTACTTACTTATTAATACTAGTATATACAATATCCAGGTCCGAGGCAGTTTATTCTACGAGAATCACACTGTTAAAGCTGACCATGCTTTCGTAGCAGAGATAAGAGATGTCCAAATCAATTTAGAAGTCCCAAGGAGGGGTCATGCTACTTTAGATATCGTCAGTTTAAGGTAACATATAAGTAAAAATCTCGTAATGTTTTCAGGAAAGAGAAAGGAGATAGTGCCTCACCCTCTGACTAATAAAAAGTATAGACAGGGCAATGACAAGAAAATATGTAGGAGAAGATATATATTGTTTATATATTGGACGGCAAACAAGCAGACGGATTTCCTGGTGGTATGAAATTTACGCCGCCTAGAGACACCAAAGGTGGTAATGGTGCGTTGCCAACCTGAGGCCGGGATGTTAGGCCTCAAGTACAGGTAAGTTTACCGGCTACCTTACCCTCTGAACCGGAACACGTCAACGGCAAGCATTGGATGTTATGACGGCAGGAATAGGTAAGGCGGTGGCAAAAATCCGGGCGAGTCGTTGCGAAACTCTACCGCCTAGTAGGACGTCACGATGTTAGTAACGGTAAGCCTATCCTCGTCTTTCACGAGCTGCCTGGCAGAAAGGCATAATGGTCTATTCTGCAAAGGAGCCCAGACCAACACGAGAAAAGGAATGAATAAAGACGGCAGCTCATTAGTCAAACGCCAGTTGGTGATAAATATGAAGCTATATTAACTACTGGAGGTTATATTCCTAACAAAGGGCTGATATCGTTTTCAAATATTGCTGACTCTTTCTAACGTACTGGCCTCTCTATTAGAGAGTCTTCAGGGGCCCTACCATGAACGCTTAAAGCAGTATTATTTCCATCTTGCTAAATGTCTACCTTTATATGCAACTCTATCGTATACGTCATAAGGTTGTCTTTCTCGACTGACAATTAGTATTGTTGAAATAGTACTGTTTTAAGAGCTTATGGTAACCCCCCAGATGTCTATTAACAAAATAGGCCGGTACACGAGAGAGAGTGAACAATATTTGGAAATTACATCAGTAGAGTTACTCTTGAAGCTCGATTCATACAATATTAGAAATTGGAATTTAGAATGTCATTTTAGGTATTATTGAACACAATACTGACGAATTATTAACATTTAGTTAATGGTAAATAACAACGTATTTTATCAGATTTGTTGAATTTATTTCTAACAAAATGTCAATAATCTGCTAGTACTGTGTTCACAAGTACCTAAAATGACATATACGATTCTTATCTCCAACATACATACATACATATCTTCATGCCAAATCCCTTACGTGGTAGGTAGAGAGTAACCTCACGATCCTGACAAACTTGTCTAGTTTCCTTCACATTCATTACTCTTTTCATACAAATACCCCGGTTTCGGATACTCTTGACACTACTCTCGGAAAATATCCGAGCGATCTCATCGTGGAATGTCAACCTTGGTCTTCCCGTGTACCTACATCCATCCACATTCGCATTGTGTATCTGCTTTGACATTCTTTCCACATGACCGAAGCAGCCGAGCATGCCCTTTCGCATTTTAACACCAACATTTTCCTTTAATCCCACTCTTTCTCGGTTCTCACCGTTACGAATGCGGTCAGCGAGCGTTACTTATAACAAATAATTTAAAGAATTGCTAGCGAGTATAGCGCCTTGAACTCATGGCAAGGGCTCGGACCTTAATAGAAAATACTCCTACATTTACAAACACAGAATGCGTGAGCAGTGTGTAAATAATTTAATTACCTAATTTCGTGTTTATTCAAATCACTATTTGGACGACCGAATTGATCCGAACTACTTAGTGCATAAATGATGAAGGCACAAAATTAGGTGAGCAGCGTTCAATTTTAAATGAGACGATCTCTACTTCCGTCGACGCTAGCCTGTTTATATTTTATTAGCAATATTGTGGACTTAAATCAGGGCATTGCCTATTCCAATATAGGAAAGATAATGAATAACTAAAATGGGGTAAAATAACATAATGCTTTAGTAAATCAATAGACCAATTAGTAATAGTTTAGCATACTTTAAATACTGAGGTTAATCCTTGGATATACATTTTCTTCAAATTCTTACAAGTGAGGGCATCTATCTTCGATAGTTTTTGTGAAGCTGTAGGAATCAATAATTAGTTACATTTCAATAAATATAACTTCATTTGTGTACCAAATAAAGAGAAATTATAACTAAATCAGATAAAACTTAAGCTATATGATACACAAAGGCGTCCTTATCGCCAAGTCAGCGATCTCTTCCAGGCAATCCTAGGGTATGGAACAAGATTCAGTGGCAGTAATCTAATTATGAGTAAATTAGGACATGGAAAAAAGCATAACATATTTTCATAATATTATATTATTTAAGTCAACGGATTTCTCGAAGACGCTTCAGTTGCATTGCTGTGGAAATAAACCTTTTTAAGCTTCTTCCATCATTCGGGAGTTGGGGTGGTAAAAAAATTAAATATTTTTTTTTACTACCCCGTGTTACTTACTTACTGTACCGTACTTTTGAAGAATAGACCATCTGCCTTCCTGCCAGGCAGCTCGTAAAAGGCGAGCGAAGGATTACTGTCACTAACACCGCGACACCTGACTAGATGGTAGAGTTTCGCAGCGACTCACCCGGATTGGTACCACCGCCTTACCTATTCCTGCCGCCATAACGTCATGACGTGTCCCGGTACGGAGGGTAAGGTAGCCGGTAAACTTACTTTTGCTCAAGGCCTAACATCCCAGCCTCAGGTTGGCAGCGCACCATTACCACCTTTGGTGTCTCTAGGCGGCGGAAATTTCTTAACATCAGGAAATCCGTCTGCTTGTTGCCTTCAATATCATAACAAAAAAAAATCGAATAGGATACTAGTAAAATACGAGTTATATGCTATCGTACGACTAAAACTTGAATCTTGGTTTAGAAACGGAGCCGGTAGATTTAAATAATAACGGTCTTGGGCACCATTCCAAACGCGCTTTATGCAAAAAATCGTTAGTCTAATTCAACAACGTTCGGGATTCCGTTTCTTGGTATGTCCTTTTCTTGTTTCATATCTGATTACAATGTTCATTTTAATTGTTTTACAGAACCTTTGAGATGTCAGTAGTCGAATTAGAGACATATGTAGAAGAAAGACGAGTAGCAACTGCGCTTATCAGTGGATATTTGATAAACACAGTACCACTACAATTGAGAAAACTTTTAACCTCTACCCTATTCCGAAGAGGAAGTGAAGATCTTTTAAACCAAGAAGCTACCAAATCAAAGGAAGATGATAAGGGTGATGAAGTGGATGGGAAAGAAGTTAAGACTACGGAAGATACTGTAGAAGCGAAAAATGATAACGGAGATCAAAAGCCAGGAACGAACTCTGAAAAAGCATTAATGTTATTAGCTGCTGCAAATATGTTGGCGAAGAAAAATAAGAAACATGACTCTGAATCGTTGTCTGCTACAGACAGCTCTGATACCAGCTGATATTGATGAATAAAGAAGTTTAGGTGAAAATATAAGGAAAAAGCTTCTTTGTCACAACAGGCAAGGAAATATACTTTTAAGGACACTTAAAATTAATAGGATTTCACATAATTTCAATTAAACAACACCAGGAATAATACAAGAGTTTTATTTAAAACTATCCGGCCCGGAAAACATCGTATTGCTTGACATTAACAGCTACTTAAAATTTGTGTGGAAAGAAGTGTGGTTTTTCTATTTTCCCAACAATTTATCCCCTGTTGGTCCGGTCTCCTCTGCAGAATAGCCCATTTGCCTTCCTGCCAGGCAGCTCGTAAAAGGCGAGCATAGACTTACCGTCACTAACATCGTGACATGTGACCAGGTGGTAGAGTTTTGCAGCGACTCACATGGATTGGTACCACCGCCTTACCTATTCCTGCCGCCATAACGTGATGACGTGTTCCGGTTTGGAGGGTAAGGTAGCCGTATAAATAATTAAAATGTTAATGATATGCGACGATTTAAGTTTAAAATCTTAAGAGATAAGATAATTCTAATCAATCAAGGCAAGTCATCACAAAGTTCTAGGATCCAGTATTACTAACATAACTACAAAACAACGTTAAGAAATATGCGTACCATCAGATTAAAAATCAAGGCAGAATTTTTTTTCATTTAGGTTCATTAGGTTAAGGTCATCAAAATCAAAATAAGTGAAAAATATACGCATTATTAAGTGTAACTTAAAAACTACAAGTAAAATGCTGCTAAAATTTATGTGGCATATGGATGGATATGGTCGCAGCTATTTGCTATGTTTAGAAAAAAAATAATGATTACATCTCGAAGTGGTACCCAACGAAATAGATGGAGTCGGTTTTTATAGTTTTACTACACTTAACTAAATAAATAAATAAATAATAAATAAATATCCCTGGACAAGTTACACAAATTGAATCTAACCCCAAAGTAAGCAAATTATATGCTTGTGTTATGGGTGTTAGTCAACGATACTATTACATAGAAATACTTAAATAGATACCAGAATACATTTAATAAACACCCAGACCCGGAAATGCAGACATTTAATTGTTCATCACACAAATGCCTGCCCCCGTCGGGAATCGAACCCGAGCCTCGCGATTCGTCGATGCAGTTAGGCTAGTACGCTAGCCACTCGACCAACGAGGCGGTCAAAAGGCGGCGGTGAAAATTTAATATTCCTTTATTCAAGGTTTCCAGATTTATTTTTTAAATTTAAAAGCAAACAAGGAGACTAATTTTCTGATGGTAAGAAATTCACGCCACTTAAGAGACACCAAAGGTGGTAATGGTGCGTTGCCAACCTGAAGTCGGGTTGTTAGGCCTCCAGTAAAAGTAAGTTTACCGACTACCTTACCCTCCGACCCGGAACCTAAGCCTATTGTGTAAGTCTACCGGCTGCCCTAACTCCCGAAAAAAACAGAACAGAAGAGCGGCAGAAATGGGTAAGACAGTGGATCCCTACCTAAACAGGTTGCTGTATAGCAATCTACCATCAGTGATAGTCGAAATAATAATTGTATCTTTTTGGTACAATTATTTTTATTGAAATTAAAGTTGAACCTAGTAAAATAGTTAGGCTGTCAAATGACGTCATTTGTGTTTGCTATCTCTATTGTATTTCTGTTGGTCACTGGAGATAGAAAATATAAAACACGTCATTTGACAGCTATTTGATGTACAATTTTCCATTTTGAGTTGGCCACTGAGATACATAATCAGCCCCCTGATCTTATTGATACTAGGCCGGAACGACAGTCTATTTTACATAAGGTAACCGGATTTTTATCCGGTTAATCTACTCCGCCTGACCTTGATCGCCTCTGTGGTCTAGCGGTTTAGTTGTTGGACTTGACTGCATGAGGTCCTGGGTTCGAATCCCGGGTCGGGCAACAAAAGAAAATTGTGTTTTTCCAATTTTCTAATAAAAAAAAATTTTGCTCGGGATAGGATATGTGCCCGATTGGCGATAGGCTTGCCACCTATCACATTGTGGGACTTAGTATCTTCGGCTAGTCGTGGGTACCCTGGTTGTGCCTCTGCCTACCTCTTCGGGGATATGGGCGTGAAGATACTTTTTTTTAATTTACTCCCTTTTCGAAAAAGCCGCACACAATCACAAGTTGTAAAATAAACATGGACACGAATACAGTGTATTTTAGAGAAAGCAATTAGTGTATAAACTGATCGAATGCCTCTAGAGTAAACAGTCCCTCGTTTGCATTGTCCGATCATGCGTACTATAATGGTTACTACGTTAAATATAATATGTCAATATTTATGTTTCTGACACATTACAGTTTAAATTATAGTTGAATGCTTTATATGTATAGCCTGTTTTTTAATCTCAGAGACTAAAATGACATTAGCAATGTTGTAAGTTTTTTGCAATTCATAAATTAATAGTGTCGTACCACTAGCGAAAAATATTAACAAAATCTATTACCGATTTTTGTAAGTTACTCCGGAAAATCGGAACATGTGTATTTAGAATGAATAGATACAAAATTAATATGCTTCATAATCGTAGGTTAATAAATGTTAATCGCAGGTTTTTTAAAATAGTTTTAATTGTACTTACAAAACAAAATTTAAAAAAAACTCTTGTATTTTTAAATATTGATTTTACTTTTTATTCAGATAATGACTCAGTACTTGATTACTCAAAATTAACTGATTTTTCATATATAACTAGCTGATTCGGCGAACTTCGTGACTTTTGAAATTAACAGCTACTAACAATTTGTATGAAAAAATAATTAAAGTGTTGTTTTACCCACTTCCTCGGCTTTTCTCATTATAAGAACCATCTCCTCACAATAACCTGTAAAACTAAAAAATAATTGGCAGAATTGTTCCATTCGTTCAAGTGCGGGGCGATGATCAGGCGAAATAGGAATTCATTTGTATTTACAGATTAACTTGTTGGTAATGTCGCCGACCTGTGACAAATTGAGTCTTTGGTTTTCAACACCTGAGCTATACAGTCCTTCTATCGCTGTGGAGTAACTTGAAGAAGCGCTTCTCCAAAAAACTTCATATTCATTTAATTTCATAGTCTTATATTTTGTGTTAAAAACAACAAACTTTTTTATGTCAAAAGACAGCGAACTAGGCTCCCAGATAGAAAGACACAACCGAATTGTTTAGACATGTTTTATGTTGTAGGTGCGTCATTCTGAGGCTAATTGTGCAAATCTATTGGCAGTCCTACCCTCCGGACTTAATCAGGTAGGAATAGGTAAGGCGGTGGATCTCTATCCAAGCAAGTTGCAGTACAGTGGTATTGTTGGTAATAACCCGCTTGGCCTTTGCTCGCCTCTTATGAACTGTCAGTCAGAGGGGAATATACATATATTTGCTTATTAAATTAAAACTACACAAGTATTTCTGTGTATTAGTGTACTCGCTTAACACCATTAATACAAGCATGCAATTTGCTTAATTCGTGTACTTTTTCCAAGCCCCAGGGCTATTTTTTTTAAATATGATGCAATATACACAACAAAACAACGATGTAACAGAACCAAACTTACCACCAAAATACAACAAAATAACAGTAGGTAATTAATTAATAACTTGTACACAACAATGGACGCATTTGAGCATTCCAATAGATTAAAGGACGAAAGGTTAACATAATTTACAGCAAAAAACCGACTTCGATTTCAATATAATCTCGTCTAATTGAAACAAAAATTGAGTATTTTCCTCAATTTCCATTCGATTCCATTTGCAGACCTAGACTTGCGGCAGCGGTGGTCCCTTGGAAGTATAAAAAAAGAATCTTTGAAACAACGTTATCTTTTTCGATGTTAGTTAAAAGTGGCTAATAAATTAAGGGTTGAAGTATCAAAGAAATTTAAATTTTTTATTCTTTGTAAATCGACATTTACCTTTTGAAAAAATTGGTATTATAAGACAGCACTACAATAAAAACACAGGTATCATTATTTGTAAAATTGACATTTAGATCTGTCAATTCAGTCTCTGAGATTAAAAAACAGGCTATAGTTATTGTTTTATTCCTGCTTTTTGTTGACGTGTTCCGACTGGAGGAGGAGGTATCTGGTAAACTTACTTTTGCTCGAGGACTAACATCCCGGCTTCAGGCCTAGAGATACCAAAGATCGTAATGGTGCGCTGCCAACTTGAGGCCGGGATGTTAGGCCTCGAGCAAAAGTAAGTTTACCGGCTACCTAACCCTCCGAACCGGGACATGTCAACGGCGAGCACTGACATTATGGTGGCAGGAATAGGTAAGGCGGTGATACCAATCCGGGCGAGTCGCTGGGTAACTCTACCTAATAAAATGTCACGGTGCTAGTGATGGTGAGCCTATGCTCGCCTTTTACGAGCTGCCTGCCAGGAAGCCAAATGGTCTATTCTGCAAAGGAGCCCGGACCAACACGCAAAGATTTACCGAACCTTTAAAATATTAAATACATTTTATTAATAAAGACTTGATGCTTACGGATTTTTTTATGACATTGGAAGGCAAACAAGCAGACGAATTTCCTGATGGTAAGAAATTCCCGCCGCCTAGAGACACCATAAGTGGTAATGGTGCGTTGACAACCAGAGGCCGGGATGTTAGGCCTCGAGCAAAAGTAAGTTTACCGCCTACCTTACCCTCCGAACCGAAACACGTCATGACGTTATGGCGGCAGGAATAGGTAAGGCGGTGGTACCGATCCGGGTGAGTCGCTGCGAAACTCTACCACCTAGTCAGATGCCACGGTGTTAGCGACGGCAAGCCTATGCTCGCCTTTTACGAGCTGCCTGGCACAGGAAGGCAGATGGTTTATTCTACAAAGGAGCCCGGACCAACACGGGGGAAACTGTAGTTGTAGTAGTGGTGAAAAGTAATAACTAGTCAAAATGCTTAATATGGAAATAAACATTCAAGGCCTTATCTTATACCTTTAAACGAGCAATTCTTGTATATTGTATAATTGGAATCTCGGAATCGGCTCCAACGTTTTTCATGAAATTTAGTATATAGGGGGTTTCGGGGGCGATAAATCGATCTAGCTAGGAATCATTTTTAGAAAATGTCATATTCGTGTTTTATTCGTGTTTAACAAATAGGAGGCGTTTGAGTAGTCCCAATTTATTATGACTCTTCCTGACATCTATTGGCGAATAATAATACTATTTTTTGGCGAATAATTAAAGTTCCAGCAGATGGCGTTGTTAAGTAACGAAGTCCGTTGTTAAGTAACGAAGTCAATGATTGTTTGCATTGAGGTTAGACTAATTGTGTAATTCGTACTTAAATATAATTTCCAAAAAACACAATTTAAAAAAAAAAACAAAAAAAAAATACCGAGCAAAGCTCGGTCATCCAGATATTTATTATATTACATCAGATAGTTCCAAATATACCCAAATTTGGTTAACTAGGCCTAATGTGCAAATCAACGGGCTACCTTATCCAGCGGAACGTATATGACAATGCCAAAAGCTGCCAATTCGGCATTGGTACAAACAAGTTCCTGTACAGCATTTTACCACCAATAAAAATGTAAATATCTTCGCTTAACCAAAGTCCTAGAAAAAAATATCACACTCTGGAGCAAGAACAACTTTTAAGGTTACTTGTAACAAAGCCAACAAACTTTAACAAATTAGTTACGTAACGAAAAATAAAAGTAACAAGTACAATCATATTTTGCTGACAAAATGTTAATTCTGATGTTACGTAAAACGGGTATTTCGATTGGAATGTTATATCGATAAAATACAGATTCTTGCATAAGTGATCAGATCTAAATTTGATACTTCTCCATAGGGACTAAAACAGAAATATATTCAGAGATTACTTTTTGATATCGCGAGCCCTCGTGCTACTTTTTGTTTCATTCGTATATCGCTCCATTTCATTCTTTTAAACATCAGTAATTCATTCAATCAGCTGTTCAGGAAATAGAAAAAAGTCTCCGACTTTTTATTGATGAAATAAATGAGAACGTAAAAAAATTACTTGTTGAAAAAAAAAATCATCTTTATTGTGCCATGATGTTTCCGTTATATAAAACTAAAAATTGATTTATAAGATATATTACTATGTGTAGACATTATACTTTAAAATCAAAAACTTTTAAACTGGTCTATATGGATCATCTTCTTCGTCTTCTGTGGTTTCTTCGTGACTTTCGATTTTCATTTGTTTTCTGAAAAATAAAAGATTTCTCAAACTATTTGTTAGAAATATAGTTATAATCATAAATAATTTATAAAAGTTAGGGTTCCGTAGCCACAGGCCAAAAAAGGAACCCTTATAGATTCGTCATGTCGGTCTGTTTGTCCGTCCGTACGTCACAGCCACTTTTTTACAAAACCTTAAGAGTTGTGCTGTTAAGACTTGGGAAGTAGACACATTCTGTAAAGAGCAATAAGGTTTTCACTGAAAATTAACAATATTTTTTTTGGGTTTTCCCATGTTTATAACTAAGTTTTAATCAAATCCATAAATATAGTATCTATGTATAGGTGTGGTGTATGTACACAGCATTAAAATATGCCGATATGTACATAGCAGATAACGAGGCCTAATATGATGTGTGTGTGTCATGTGAGGGCAGTATTAAAGACTAACTGCTTAACTGCTTAAATAAATATCAATAGGTCTTAAAAATTTAATTGAGATTTCTTTCTTCTAAACTGAACAGTTTGCACGAGAGATGCTTCCAAAGTGGTATAATGTATGTCCGCCCCCTGTAACTTATAAAATGCAAGATGTACATTTCCATGTCAACTTCCAACGAAAATTGGTTTGAACGATATCTAGTAAGTAGTTTTTTTTAGTAGGCACTACAACACAAACACTTAAAATATTTGAACCTCAGTCTCAAGAAATGGTGTTGAGTAGCTTAGAATCGCGCAAACGATCAGCAAAAGTCTTTTAAACCTTCTAAAATAAGACTCATGTCTTTGATGTTACGAACTCGCGCATTTTGCAACACTATATAGTTTGTATGAAAAGAACTAAAGGAACATATATTATGATTGCTCATTGCTCCTACGGAACCCTTCGTGGGCGAGTCCGACTCGCATTTGGCTGATTTTTTTATCTGTTTGTTTACAGATTACATGTGAAACACCGCATAAATTTCGAAAGGGTTTTTTAATAATTACATTTACATTTAGCAAAGGAATTATGTTTCACATATCATAATTTACGCTAACTAGGTATTAAGAAAGGCTTCATCCGCGTTTTTTTTATTAAAGAAGTTTTTTACTTCTTATTAGAGAGTCAAAAGTAAAGTCTATCTTACAAAAGTAACTTTCTGGTAACGGTGAGCAACCTTGTCATAAATATTAAAAATGTTGCATCAATTGGCCCTGTTAAAATCTACTGCCTTACCCATTCCAGTCACTATAATGACAGTGCCACATTCCTGTCTAGAGAGTATGGCAGCTGGCAGTCGTGCACAATAGGAAGAAGAAACCCAGCCACAAGACGAACGACCTTTTTCTCGTCTCATAAAAACGTTATATAAATACTTTTCGGTCTTAGCGCTTAGTAGAAATTCATTTCTCGTTGATCATCTAAGAATACTATTGTAAAACCGAAATTTGTTGAATAATTTTATGACATAACAATACAATACAATAAGTGTCTACAGTCCAGCTGCTATTTTACATAAATTTTTTGTATCTATAGGCAGATACAAAGGAAACAAGTGAATGACTATTCTGATAATAATTTACAGATATCCGCTGTAGGAGAGTGAACTCTGTACATTAAAATATTTAAAAATACTTTTTGACAAAGCTTAATTTTGAGACAAGCTTTAATTTTTTTGGGTTATTTGGAAACTCAAATTAAAATGTAGACGTATCAAATAAGCCCAAACACGATAGGATAACGTCAGAAAATTAAATTTTTTGGAGCTTCTATAAACTCTTTTCTAGTTCCTCCTCCATCATCATATCAGACATCAGTTCCATTAAAATTATGACATTGGTATTAATCTTAAGCGTGCGAAAAAACATAATATCAATCAGTTAATGATAGCTGCTTTAAAATGATTTGCTAAATTCCAATCGTGCAAGCATGTCTTAACTACTTACATTGCCGGTTAAATAAGTTTGTAAAAATAGGTCTGGGTGACTGATTTAAACATCCTCACCTTTTTTCTGGATACATTGACGTTTTTTGCATAGTGACAAATTTATAATTCGCTGGATTATATATTTTGTAATTGCCATAATCATATTCTTCTGTTGCTTTAGGTATATTTTCCATCATCCCTTCGCCTATTGGTTCAAATTTCCTATTATTTTCGTACCACCTATATTTGAGTTCGGGCGCTTCTTCTCTCATGTCACCTTCCTTGAAGCCCTTTAAAAGCATTCTTGTTTCAACTGGTTCATATTTTTTCATATGTCCCTTTAAAGTGTTGCTAATAGGATTTAACTTTCGAATTTTACTGTCTGAAATTGCTTGTGAAATAGGTTTGAATTTTCTTATGATTGTAGGCTTGTCTTCGACATTTGGTTCGAAGTTTCTCATTTTTAAATTCGAAAGAAAAATATCAGGATCAGGAGTTTTATCATCAGTTATCCACGTGGTTTGTCTTGATTGATGCGAGTTGGAGATTTCCATCTAAAAAACGCATAGAATTATTATTCCTGCTTTACAATATCCATCCTTGGGATATCAAACTACAGGTCTTCCAGTAGATAAACCAATCCACACTCTTTACAATTATCCTATCCTATCCTATTATTTTTTCTATAAATATTATCAATGCAAAATTATGTCTGTTTATTTGTTACTCCTTAACGCATAAACTGATAAACCGATTTTCATGGAATTTAATACATACATAGAGGGTAACTTGGATTAACACATGGGATAGTTTTTATCCCGAAATAATGTTAATGTGGGAACACGCAGTGAACGCCGCGGGCAACAGCTAGTCCTTCATAACTGTGCTTACATTATATGAAGCTTAACCGTCTTAGCAATAAACGTGGGAGTAAAATTAAGTTGACACTATAGTTTGTATCACTTTGAAATAAAGACTATAAATACGAGGTTAAACCATGGAGTACTTTATTCCGCGTTTATTAATAAGAAGATAAAAGTTCAACATCATCTGCATATAGAAAGTAGTTCACTACTATGTCACCCATACTCATTCCTAAGAACAAATCACTCTGATTTTATTTGAGGATCGAGTCAAGTCTCTGAAACTGGTGTTTGTATATGAAGAATAATTAATCTATACTAATATTATAAAGAGGAAATATTTGATTTCTTTGTTTGTTTGTTTGAAATGAGTAGGCTCCGGAACTACTGGACCGATTTCAAAAATTCTTTCACTTTTAGAATGCTACATTGTTCTTGAGTTAATAATTATGTTATATGAGAATAATAATTGTTTCATCATTTATTATTATTATTATTTATTTTTACTATCTCTTATTTTCTACATTTATATATTTAACATACAAAAAATAATATTAAAAATATAAACTTAAAAAACAGAAAACCAAAAACGGTGGCCTTAAAACTAAACCGTCAGTGGTCAGGGCGACAGAGTGAGGAACTTCCGCACAATTATTATTATTTATCAAAATCGGTACAACCGGTTTCCCCGTGTTGGTCCGGCTACTTTGTAGAATAGACCATCTGTCTTCCTTGCTAGGCAGCTCGTAAAACGCGAGCATAGGCTCACCGTCACTAACACCGTGACGTCTGACTAGGTGGTAGAGTTAAGCAGCGACTCGCCCGGATCGGTACCACCGCCTTACGCCATTTCCTGCCGCCAAAACGTCATGACGTGTTCCGGTTCGGAGGGTAAGGTAGCTGGTAAACTTACTTTTGCTCGAGGCCTAACATCCCGGCCTCAGGTTGGCAACGCACCATTACCACCTTTGGTGCCTCTAGGCGGCATGAATTTCTTACCATCAGGAAATCCGTCTGCTTGTTTGCCTTCCAATATCATAAAAAGAAGTTACGCAAGCGAAGCTGCGTGAAACTGCTAGTATGGCAATAATTAGGTCTACATTAATCCTTTGGATCTGTATGTCTATCTGTGATGAATGACCTCGTTAGAAATACTTTTTGAGCCCAAGTTGTGGGCGCGAGCAAAATTACTTTCAGTCTTCCAAATAATAGTGTTCAGCGTAACATAAAACCGTTTGCGAAAACGAAGTAATTAACGTTGCTTCCTTCATAAAAATGTTTGAAAACAATTTCCTTAGTATTGGCTATAATTAAGGCTGCTTTATTAGCAAAAATAATGTGTTTTAAATGGGCAGCCAGGTTGTAATTACCTGGAGTAAATTATAATAAAGTACTGACAACTTTATTTAGCGATAAAATGATTTGGTCGTATCTTATGTCATCTCTTTTGATTGCACCTTAAATTCTTGTTAAAAAAATGCAATGTATTAATTAGGGAAAAATTTTGCACGAATTGCTTTAATTATCAGTATGATACAATAATCATTTATTGCGTTATCTGCTGCATAAAACTGCATTGGAATCGGTCCATCTATTCCAAAGTTATAATGCTATAGACGTCGTTATAAATTTGACGTCTCTGTTTGGGTGAATGTGTCAACCAAACAGAGACGTCAAACTTATAACACCTCTTTTATTCTGTCGGGGGTTTTATTACTTACTCCATTTTTTATATAATATTATATATTATTTATATGCAGTTATAGCTATGTTGCTTAAATAACGAAACTGATAGGCTAGAATAAAATAATTAAAAAAAAACGATGGGTTGCACTACGGGTGCGCGACGCCGCTAAAGAAGTTTTCACTTCGAAAATATATTGTGGAAAGTACAAGTGAAGTTAATAAATTGTGTCTAAAAAGCAATTCCAACAAGCATTGACGATCAGAAGTATAGAAACCAATCTTTTAAACAACTAGGTACTCGATTTTTTAAAAACTACACAAACATTCAGTACTAGAGTTATGGATTTTTTTGGAAATTGCTTATATATAAATTTTCTTTTCTGTATGAAGTTGACAGAAACCATATTTTTATTGTTTTTTCCAATCATCTTACTTAAATACATGCCTCTGTGGTATAGCGGTCCAGGTATTGGCCCTGATTTCACGAGGTCCCGGGTTCGACTCCTCTGTAGAACAACAAAAAAAATGTGCTTTTTCTAATAAAATAAAAATCTTGCTCGGGGATTGGATACGTGCCCGGTTGGCGATAGACTTGCCACCTATCACATTGTGGGACTAAGAGTCTTCGGCTAGTCGTGGGTGGCTAGTTGTGCCTCTGCCTACTTCTTCGGTAACATGCGCGTGAAGATACTTTTATATAAAATACCACTACCTATTTACCTCCGTGTAAGTTGAATAATGTGGATTTTTGAGCCAGTCTTTATAATTATTGAACTCATTTCGTCTCTCAGGTATCAGGATATCAGGATCTTTCCATTCTAATGGGGTTTTACCTGTAACTGTAATTATTATCATAAATAAAATCTATATATACATATAAAAATCAATGCCACTTTTCGTTATAATTTTATAACTCATGAACGGGCTCATCTATCCAAACCAAATGTTTAGACTTTGTTCGGACTATTTAGTAGATGGTTTATGTGAAGTTTGTATAAAATCGGTCAAGCGGTTCTTCATTTATCACATTTTTTTATAACAAATGAATTCAATAAATGGCGGATCGTTTTGTTATTGTGTATTTTTCTGTCAAATTGAAACTTAAGCCGTTTTTTTTTTCTATTTTTGTGTTATGTCATTCATGCGGTCATATACGTAGCGAAGCACGTACCGTATACATATACTAACACGCGTTAAAATAACAAACTCTAGCTGCAAAAGTACAGTTCCTTTATCATTAATGTAGTTTTTGAGTTGGGACAGCGAACCTTTTTTTTGTAACAAAAAATATTATGTATTTCGTATTTGCATCGTTGTGTAGAAGGATGTTTTGCCCAATTTGTCTGTACATCGATTATTTTGACAGTTATATCAAACACCGATTAACTACACAAATAGCCGTATGTGGAGTGAGCATGAAATTTTTGTTTTAGATGAAATGTTTGAAGATAAAACACAACTTTAGCATCAATTAACTTATGTGAACGATCCATTGTGGCTTTATTCTACATAAATATCATTACTTAGGTACTTTATAGTCCATTGTTTGGCATTTAAAATGCATTTAAAGTATGAGTGGTGGTAATTCTGCAGTGTTTCACTAAACTGATTTTCAATTACTGCTAAATTTTTCAATGAAAAATAATAGAAAATGATAAAATAGGTACGCTTAATACTACTAGATTAGTTTGTACCAACGTGTCATGTCTACAGATGTTTAATCTATTCCTCGGAAAACGTTGATAAAAACGTCACAATTTAATATATCTGAACTGATTTGACATGTCTCACATAATATATTATGTACCATTTCTTTTGCTTTTATTTCATTGGCAAAATATGTATCTTATAATGTATATATGGAAAAATATAACATACACCTAAAATGCGTTTAGTTAGTGGTCAGCAGAACTACCACCAATATTTGCATTTCTGAGTAATTTCTGGTTTAAATATTTAAACAAGTATTTCTAGTATTTAATGGATATCAATAGTTTTTTACGCTAACTTTCACATTAGTCAATTCATCTAAATTGAACAATGAAAATTATTCATTTATACTATTACAAATACAGGGGTACGTACATAAATACTATTCTAAATTTTTAACTATGTTACTCACTCATCTCGTTCACAGTATCAATTATTTCCGAACCACTTCTCCTTGCATTGATTTTTTTTCTCCATATGACATTAGGATCTACAATAATTGTAAACAAATATCACAAATATATAAAGTCAAGAAATCAAAACACTTGAGCGTGAAAAAAAACATTGCGCCTTGCAATCACTATCTTATATATAAAATTGTCGTGTCACAATGTTAGTTACCGTACTCCTCCTTGAAATTTTGTGAGCATATTGAGTAAGTCTGAGAATCGGCCAACATCTCTTTTTTGTACCCCTAGGTGATAAGGGTAACTCACCCCAATTTTTATTTTAAAATCACATAAAAAATAGCAGAACAACGTCTGCCAGATATAAAAAAAATGTAAAATTTTAATATGACCAAATTGTGTCATATGTGTGAAAAAAATAATATATATTCTCGTAACGGAATATGTACCTAAGGTTTTGTTCTTAAAACAATCATAAAGTTAGAAATCTATTCATAATGTAGCTAAGAACCACTTCGATCACGTCAGCTGAAAAATAACAGCGAAATCGGTCGATTCGTTTAGGATACCTATCACAGATAGACACACGCGAACACACACACAAAACACACACAACACACACACAAACTGATACATTACACTTGTAACACCTGTTTTTTCGCCGTAAGCTATTAAGAATAAGTAATGGCGATATACTAGTAGTGGCGTTAGGTGGGTTTGCGACCGCCCAAGGTGACTTGATACATGCTAAAACAAAAAAAAGCGGATGGACAACTGTGTGCGAGATTGTGCATGTGCGCATGCGTATGCATATGCGTGTGCGTATGCATATGCGTGTGCGTATGCGTGTGCGTATGCGTGTGCGTGTGCGTATGCGTATGCGTG
>NJDD01008252.1:3574-14504 GCA_002245505.1 Calephelis nemesis | reverse complement strand
ATGCAGTATGAAATTCCGCGATAACATACAGTGTTTTTTTGTGGAGCATAACTAAAGGCCAACAAACGTACCACAGAAATGTGACAGCAAATTTCTCTCTTACGTCGATAAAGAAGTTTCACATAAATTGCACTATAAGAAATATCATCAACATATTCGACAAGATCGCAAATTTGGACGTAAGATGCTATTGAGTTAATATCTATACATTTTTAATAGTCCCTAGATTAAGTTTATCCGTAACCTAGCTAAGAACCATCTCGATCATGTCAGCTTCCTAACAAATCCGCATCGAAATCGGTTTATTACTTTAAGAGTTATGATGATACACAGACACGTCATACTCATAACATTTTTTTTCCGTCGGGGGATAAAAATAACTATCGTTATTTTTAACAATACACTGAAAATAGCAAACTCACTAAATCCTCTTAAGGCGTATTTCCCTAGAGCTGAAGAATGCCAGTCGCCCTGCAGTCTGGCTTGTATTTGTAGAAAGATATATACAACGCGATGGTTGTAAATAAATATTTATTTGAGTAACTAAAATGCATAGAGAACACCTAAGCGCCTCTATGGTGTAGTGGTCCGGTGTTGGTGTTGACTACAAGAGGTCCCGGGTTCTATAAAAACAACGTTTCCAAAGGTGCAACGTCTACAGGTACCCTAACATTTTTCATAGGATAGGAGATTAACAAACACATTTCTCAGGATACTAAGTTTAAGAAAAATCTTAGAATACCAAGTTGTCTCTAACTATTCTGATAATTTAGTCGTTTATACACTACAGATGTTATAGATGCGTAGCTTATTTTTGGCAAGGGTTGAGGCCTTAGGTTGAATTTTTTAAATTCAAATCAATATGAAAAATAAGTTTGAATCGCCTCTGTGGTCTAGCGGTCCGATGTTGGTGTTGACTGGATGGCGTCCCATGTTCGATTCCCGATCGAATAAAAGATTTATATGATTTTTACTCTATACGAGATACCGACTATATGGACGTTCTTCCACTAAATAAATTTAAGAAATTTATTAAATTGAAATTTAAAAAAAAGTTGCTTTTTTTTATAGAAGAGGAGGCAAACGAGCAAGTGGGTTACCTGACGGAAAGTGATCACCTCCGCCCACTAACATCCGCAACACCAGGAGTATCACAGATGCGTTGCCGACCTTTAAGGAATGAGTACGTTCTTTTCTTGAAGGTCCCTAAGTCATAATTGTTTGGGAATACCGCCCTCGGTAACTGATTCCACAAAGGTGTTATACGGGGTAAAAAATGTCTTCGGAATTGCACAGTTGTAGATCGCCACGCATCGAGATGATGGGCATGATACCTTAAGCTCTGACGCGATGTCCGAAGGTGGAAATCAGCGGCTGGAATTAAACCAAACAACTCCTCAGAGCATTCCCCATGATAGATGCTATACCGTTGCTGAATGTTTAGCTGATAAGAGCGCTTGGAGTTATTGGTAATTATTGTTATTGATTAGTGCTTCTCATACCAATTCATAAACATTATATTATGTAATGTTGTATAATATTTGACTAGGTGGTAGAGTTTCCTGCCGCCATAACGTCACGACGTGTTCCGGTTCGGAGGGTAAGGTAGCCGGTAAACTTACTTTTGCTCGAGGCCTAATATCCCGGCCTCTGGTTGGCAACGCACCATTACCATCTTTGGTGTCTCTAGGCGGCGGGAATTTCTTACCATCAGGAAATCCGTCTGCTTGTTTGTCTTCCAATGTCATAAAAAAAATACATTACCGACATTACGTAAGGATAGAGAAAAAAGAGAGGGTGGTTTCTTTCGCTGGATCTTCTCAGTGTGTGGATGTGTCTCGATCTGGCGGTAGATTTTATTTTTTTAAAGACGCATCATAGGTGCCTCATGGTCTATATATGAATGTATTGGTTAAGATTTTTCAAAATTTAATAAAAAAGACGACTTGTGAGGGATTTGAACCCCCGACCACCTTAAGTGATTGATAAATAGGCGCTCTAACCGCTAAGCTAATGAGCCTGTGGAACATTTGTTGAAAACAAGATACAGTAGAGACGGGAAGCGTAATGTAGAATAACATTGTGAATCATCAATGGCTACAAAATATGTTATCTTTAACGGGAAAAAACATAACATAGGTCACTTGACATAGGTCACTGTTGTCATGCTAATAAACTGAACTGTTAATAAATAGAGATTTTATTATTCTATACTAGCTGACCCGGCGAACTTCGTACCGCCTTAGCGTAGCAATGATAGAATGATAGAAGAATAGTAGAAACTACTCTATTTTGTATAGCTGGCCTATCTTACGTATGAGTACCTATTCAATTTGAACTGCAAAATTAAATGTATATTTTTCAATTTTTTTTGAGAGATTTTCTAAAATTTTTCCGTAAGAACCTTCTCCTAATAATAACAAATACAACAAAAAAAGAATTAGTGAAATCGGTCCAGCCAATTATGCGTGATGCCGTGACCAAGAAAAACGGGTTTCATTTTTATATATATAGATATGATAACAAGTCGAGTGGGCCCCATGGTATAACTCCGATTGTTTTCCAAGTGTGTGCTCCCGAGCTGGCACTGGTTTTAACGCGACTCTTCCGGCTCTCTCATTCATCAGGCATTGTACCGAGTTCATAGAAGACAGCTTTAGTACACCCGATCGCTAAAAAAGGTGACCACTCGGATCTGTCCAATTACCGGACAAATTATATGGAATAATTGAAATCAGTATTCAAGTAGGTGGTAGAGTTGCAACTGTGTAAGCAAGCCCAGATTAGTCTACCTTAATTAATCTTACTGCCATAGCGTCATTGTTGAGCGCTGGAGGGCGGCATAGCCGGTAGAGTGTGGTTACCTCGTGGCTAGGCCGTTAGGTTCCGGTCCGAAGGGTATGGTGGCCGACGGACACAATTGGCCTAACATTCCGGCCTCAAGACAGGACCTACAATATTTATGGTGTCTATGGGCTGCGGTTACTGGCCACCAGGAAAGCCACCTGGATATTCTTTTTTTTTCGTTAAAAGATTTCGTTTATCCTGTACATCTACAGGGTTATAGACATGTAAATTTATAGCACCAGTCAAATTTTAAGAAACCGTCAGGAATCGATAACTCTTTCAATCTATGAGAAAGCTAAACATTAAAACTTTATCCGATGCAAAATACAAGATGCATGGTAATTACGTAAGGGGGCGTCCATAAATTACGTGAGGTGTTTTTTTTACAATTTCTGACCCTCCCTCCCCCCCTGGTGAGATGTCGTAAGATTTTATTCAACCCCCTCCCCCATCCCCCAATCTCACGTGAGATTTCTCAAAATGTGGGTTTCTTATTTAAACGTATTGGATTCTTACAGCAAAAATTAATGAAAGTATTTTCTTTTGAATGAATTAGTGAATGGTGTTCATTGTATTACGATTACGCTTAAGGTTAAATCTTAAGCATGTACCTACAGTATGGATGAAATAGACCAAAATAGCATATTTTTTTGTGATTGAAGCAAAAAAAAATTGCGTGATATTTGCCGAGACCCCCCCCCTCTCCCCAACGTAAGATTAGGTGAGATTCAAATCGACCCCCTCCCCCCCTTAAACATCTCATGTAATTTGTGGACACCCCCTAAACAAAAGCATAAAACTGGTTCCCACCGACCGCAGTCGCATTCGCAGGTTGGTGAGGCCATGGCTCATGACCTACGAGTCATCGTCACCAAACTACATGACGTGACAACAAGTGAAGCATTTTTGCGGACTATTTTAAGTGAATATTTACAAAAGTAGATAAAACAATTTGGCAATAATATTTAAAATCCATTACCTTGAAAGCCTATTCACCATTTCTATAAATTTTAAGGAAAGAAAAAATTTCGCCCCCGGCAGAATTTGGACCTGTAACCTTGCAAGTTCCAAGTGCTAAAATAGAATTCAGTACCACTATTTAATTTTAAAAATTTTACGCTTTTTAGACTTTGTACTTTTATTCTTAAATTGGCTGACCTAATCTAAATTTAAGCGAAATGATTAATTACATTTAAGAAATAACTTTATATAGATATCTTTAAAATACATTCGGATTTCTGAAGCTTGACCAATATAGCCGATGCGCATAATTTAAATAGTACTACTGTTCCTAATTCCCCTATTTTTTAAAATTTGCTTCCAAAGTTACCCTGTATACTGAAAACTGAATTAAATTTGAACTGCTATTTTCGAAGGACCTTTATATATTCTCTTAATCCGTTTTAGACTACATTTCTCCGCACTTAAACTGTAAAGTCTGTCCCCAGTACAAATTAACTTAGGGTGGGGCTAGACAAGGGCCAGACATGCATAATTTTGTCAGTCACGGAATAAGAAGCACGCAATTTACTTTCATTTAAATTCTGTCTGATCCTTCCACTAGCATATTTTTATGAATCAATTTCATTTTGTCTCTAAAACATTTTTGTTATTTCGGGTTTGGAGACAGGTGACGAGAAGTTTAATCGTAATCTAGTTAATAATATGATGATATTTTTGACGGCCTCGTTGGTCGGGGAAGCTGGGATTCGATTCTTCCAATTAATAAATTCATGAAAGAAGAAGGCTATTATAACATTGCTTAATATTTAGCTGATACCATGGCTTGGGATTAATTGCTCCTCATGCCAATCTCTTATACCTATAATGTATCATTACATTTATTATTATCATAATAAGAAAAAAAGACAAGCCCGCTGAGTTTCTTGCTGGATCTTTTCAGTGTGCGGCCGCGTTCCGATCCGGTGGTAGATTTATTATTGTCTAGAAGCGTCACAGGTGCCTCTTGTAGGTTTACGTGAAATAAAGATAATTTATTAATATTATTATTACTCCTGACGGAGACAGGTATTTGAGTGATGAACATTTAGATATCTGCATCATATGTTATCTTTTTAAATATTTCATGTATTAGTTTTGTTGATTAAAATCTCTCAATCACACAATTTGCTTATTTGGAGGTAAGATTCAATTAATATAACTTATCCAGGGGTGTGATAAAAAAAAAAGTACATACATGTATACACAGGTTCACGCGGAGTTCCTTACGAGTTAGGCAGAGATTATAACCGGAACTGTAATCTTTAAATGACACTTTGATAGTGTAATAAGCTGTAAGTTGTACCTACTAGTTCTACTTTGCGATACTTAATTGTGTTAAATCAAAGAAGTAATTAATAATTTCCTTTTACCGACAAGAAGTTCACTTCCTTTTAAGAAGGTAATTGTAATTTAGGCAGCTCGTAAGAGGCTACCGTAGGATTAATAGATCATAACCAACAAGACAACTAGTAGTACAATGCTGTGCAGCAACTTGCCCAGGTAGGGCTCCACCGTCTTACATATTCCTGCTGCCATAATGACAAAGTCTCGTTCCGGTTAGGGTAGGGCATCCGGTAGACTTGCATGGCGTAACACATAACAGCGAAGGCACCTACAACATCTATGGTGTCTATAGACCTCGGTTGTCTGTTACTATCACGATACCCGTGTTCTTGTCCGCTTATCCCTCGTATAAAATATATATATTTGCTTATAAAATAACGTATTTAAGTCCAGTTTAATAGATTCAAATCTGGTTATTTAAACTTATTCAAAAGTGCTCCCTAAATGTGCCTAATTTGAAAATCTCTAAATTCCAAATACTAATGGCTTAGCTTTACTTGTCTCAAAGGAGGAGCGAAAAAAGAGAATATAGTGTCGCATAACTGCCTAGTTTAATATAATATTGTCAAGTACCCTTCTGCTTGGCCAAATAAATTTTTAGTTCAAGTTAAAATTCAAGACAAAGTCACTTTCATCGCTAGTATAGCACCGCATAGACGAGCACTAACAATGTTACTGAATACTGCTTGTGTCCTGCAGGTACACAAGGCCGCGCATCGTAACTTGCAATGTAAATTAATCTCTCTTATAAGAGAATAAATGATAGAAGTACATTGATGTGTGGCCGTCTGTACTAATCACTTCAAAAAAGACAGCTTTAACCTGCGGCTTTTCCCGTTCGGCAAATTAAGCAAAATCCAAAGAAATGGTATTTCATGTGTTCTTTTGTTCCAATCCATATTCTTATAAACTTTTATTAAGCAATGTTTTGCTTAAAATAACAGTAGATCGATAAGGTGACGTTTACTTCTAAGCATAGCGGTTTAAAAAAGCTAATTAGTGTTTCGAATCTCGTTAAATCATAACAAAAGTGCCCCAGATTTATAAGCACCCTTTGCAAAGCGAAAACAGTAAAGAAAATATTCTGTTTCTCACTGAACGTGGTATAAATCATTTCGTAGTACATTTGACACAATAGTAATTCTTTTGACATGAATTTTGCAGTCGCTTACGGTATCTTCACGCCCATATCCCCGAAGGGGTAGGCACAACCAGGGCACCCACGACTAGCCGAAGACACTAAGTCCCACAATGTGATAGGTGGCAAGCCTATCGCCAACCGGGCACATTTCCAAGCCCGACCAACATTTTTTTTCAATTAGAAAAATGGATAAATCCAATTTTCTTTTTGTTGGCCGACCCGGGATTCGAATCCGAGACCTCATGCAGTCAAGTCCAACACCCGGACCGCTAGACCACAGAGGCGACAGTCGTTTAATCTTATTATAATAGGTTTTCTATCTATTTCCTATTAATTACGTTGTAAAACCAATATTTGGAA
Source organism: Calephelis nemesis (assembly GCA_002245505.1). Classification (NCBI taxonomy): domain Eukaryota; kingdom Metazoa; phylum Arthropoda; class Insecta; order Lepidoptera; family Riodinidae; genus Calephelis; species Calephelis nemesis. Next base: position 7,810 of record NJDD01008252.1, on the reverse strand, counting down.
TTACATTGGTATGTATTGTTATCATCTTCATCCTACCGTTAATAATTCTAGTAATTCATCACATTTAAAAGTGGGACTCCAGCGTCTGCTACGTACGGGTACATGGTACGAATCTAATATCTTTCAACGAGTAATTCTTTTTTCTGAATATCGAAAAAGGTTTTAAAATTTTCATGAAATTTAATACTTTTTAACGAGCAATTCTTGGAATAGCCTCCAACTATTTCATCGAGTCATTCGGAATTCGAATCATAAAATTTAATCTATATCCCCGTGTTGGTCCGTCCTCCTTTGTAGAATAGGTCATCTGTCATCCTGCGAGGCAGCTCGTAAATAGATAGCATAGGCATACCGTCACCAACACCGTGACCGTAGGATACTAGGTGGTAGAGTTTCGCAGCGACTTACTCGGATTAATACAACCCATTCCTGCCGACATAATGTTCAACGCTTACCGTTGACGTGTTCCGGTTTGGACGGTAAGGTAGCTGACAAACTTACTTTTGCTCGAGGCCTAACATCCCGGTCTTAGGTTGACAACACACCATTGCCACTTTCAGTGTCTCTAGGTGGCGTGATTTTTTTACCATCAGGAAATCTGTCTGCTTGTTTGCTTTAAAAGCTAAATAGGTCTCACTACATAGTATAAAACAAAGTCGCTTCCTCTGTCCCTATGTCTTTAAAACTACTTAACGGTAGTTGATGCGGTTTGTTTAATAGATAAGGTGATTGAAGAGGAAGGTTTATACATTACTAGTTTAGTTTAGTTTAGTATACACAAAGACAATATATACTAATCTCTGGTATACATTACTAGCTGACCCAGCAAACTTTGTATCGCTTGACATTAATGCTTCGACAGTGGCGCAGTCTGTCGGATCCGATGTGAAACATTCCAAAATCAGCAACGACTTAGTATTAAAAAATTAATTAAAAACATTTTCCAGGAGACCAAATTGTGAATCTAAACCATTCTCGAGTTCCATTGAACACGCACAAAAACTTTCATCAACATCGGTCCAGCCGTCTAGAAGGAGTTCAGTGACATACACACTCACAGAAGAATTATATATATAAAGATTTCATAATCGTGCGAAGTCGGAGCGGACCGCTAGTTACTAATAAGACCATTGCGCACTGGTGGTAGAGCGCCGTGCTGCGACTGATCCGGGTAGAAGTCAACCGCCTTACGTATGTTTGCCGTCATATTGGTAGTGTCATGTTACGGCCTAACCACAGGCCACAGAACATACATACATACACCTATAGTGTCATTTGGCCGCGGTTATCTCTTACTAATAAATGGGTATATGTACCATGCATACATACATAATACGAATATAGTAAAATGGGGTTATTCTAATTTTAAATACAGACGCCTCAACGTTATTTATTTATTTTTGTATTTACTGCAACTTCCCCACACCTATCATGTTTTCTTTGAGCACAATTACAATACATGCACACACATACACACACACTCACACACCTGCATAAAAATTGTCTACTAAAACACAACTGAAACGTGTGTATTTAAAATTGCATAAAATACTTATTACTACTTTATTAATTATACTATATTTATTTTAACTCTTCACGGGAGGGCACTGGCGTCGTGTAGTTCAGGCTGACATCAACCTACAATAAGCATCAGACGCCCACATCAAAGGGCAGAATCTAAGTATATATTTTTATATTTTCTTATTTCTAGTATATAAATCTTTTTTGCGTATGTAAATAAATGATATTGATTGATTGATTGACTTTTAGGAAAGTCGTTCGGTTGTTCGCTCTCTTTTCACGTAAAAAAACAATTAAAATTTATATTCATCATATAATCGCCTGTTCTTATCGGGAACCGAACTTAGGCTTCGAGGACGATCGCTGGAGTCAGGCGTGTCCGCTAACCCAAATAACTTCATACCTGAATGTGAATGTGTTATTTTAGGGGCTGAATGTCCTTAAATTACAAAAACAAACCAAAAATATGCCAAAAGCGCCATTATTAAAATAATGAAAACAAGAATTCATTCGCTCGTTGGTCGTGTTTTTAATTATTTATGTTTGAGTGGGAAAGAACCTGCGCTCCGGGGTATTTGTACATTCACTTTGATGTATTCGGGCAAGGGTTTTCAAATGGGTATTTATTTTAATAATTAAATAATATAATAAACTACACGATTACGCTTTCTATTTGTAAATTTAACTTTTACAAACCGCTTTTTAACGAAGGTTTATACCTACACGTTCAACGCCTACGACCTTACAAAGGGCGGCTTATTATACGGGTCCGGGGAACTTAGATTAGAGGTTCAGATTGATCTGAGTTTTGTACTGTATTAAAATAATTTCAGTTTAATAATACATTCTAGTATTTTGCTTAAGAGCCACTCCATGAAAATATATTTTAGAAGTTAGTTCTGTCCCAGTATCTACTTCTTTTTTTTATTTCTTTAGTTTTTGGCATTCCCGTTAGTGTAGGTACCTACTTTGCCATTAGTTAAGTAGAAATTTGCATCAATTTGCATCAAATTTACCAAAATCCGTATTCAGTTATAATTAGTCATAAGTCGTCAATAAGTCAGGGTCTAAGAAAGTCTAAAAAGCGGTGGCCTTATTGCTCAAGCTCATATAGAGAGATTTGACAGCAAGGAGGAAATACATGATACGCTAATTTCTTCATGATTATTTTATTTGTGCACTTTCACTGAACAAAATCGTACAAAATGCCACCAAAATTGACTAACACATCAACACGACATTCAATAATTATGAAAAGACTTCGACTATCTTTTCTTTCGATGGCGCCAAAACTCAGTACCTACTTCGTGTATTGAAAACGTCAATGAAAATTTAGAATACAGACTAAAAACACATCTAATTTATTAAAAGCATACGTAATTCGTTATTTTTGTAAAATGGGAGTTCCTCATCAAAGATTACTCGCAATGAATGTTTGTTCTGTCACGTTTGAGGTAGGTTCTTAGGTTAAAAGTATTTTTATATTTTCTATCTTTGTATAGTTATTATAATAATACACACACAGTGTCTAGGCATCAGTGTCTTGGCTACAATCTCGTGTACACTTGCGAATACGTATCTACATAAAAGGTCTCTTATCTAAGACTTTACTTCTTACTGACGATCACATTTTACACACTGAAATATACATACATATCTTCACGCCAAGAGTATCGAATGCCAGACCTTACGATCCTGACAAACCTGTCTGGCTTCCTTCACATTCATTAACCCTCTAACACGCCAAATTCGGAGACTCTTGACACCACTCTCGGATAATATCCGAGTGATCTGATCATGGAATTTCAACCTAGGTCTCCCCGGGTACCTACATTCATCCACATTCGCATTGTATATCTGCTATGTCAATCTTTCATCTGTCATTCTCTAAACATAACCGAACCAGCGGAGCATGCCCTTTCACATTTTCACACCAACACTTTCTTTCAATCCCACTATTTCTCAGATCTCACATACATACTGAGACAAACTTGCAAACGGTTTAACGCCAATGTTCTCCAGATGGCGGTCTGAACGTGCAGTTCTCTTACTAGTCTGTGGTATTGGAACGCATCATTCCAGCTTAGACGATCTCTATCAGGACACGTTGATAGTAATAACAAAAAAATATGTAGCCATACTTTACGAGTGACCTGGCAGGTAGGTTCCAAGTTTGTTAAATTTTAGGATGAATGAAACACAATATAACGAAGGTTGTAGGCTAATTTATGTATGGACATAGATGTTGTTGGTTGCAGTTGTAAGACATCCTTAAACCGTCAAAGTAATTCTCAATTCGAGGGTAAGAAGAGCATCGATATGCGACTTACCTTTTTAAATACTGGAAGTCTAGTGAAGTACCCTAATAAAGTCGATAATAGCCAAAAATTCCAACTGTCATCATCAAGTTATACAACAAAGGTCACGAACGGAATTCGGCATTACATAACTTACTTTCGGCGACATGGACTTCGAATACGAAATTAGGAGAATGCACACAATTGGTTTTGTCGGTGTAACATGTTCCCTCACGCGATATTTGGGAGTGCTCATACTTATATTTCTAAATATCACAGTCTAAATACATAACTTCATTTTGTCATGATAATGGAAGGCAAACAAGCAGATGGATTTCGTGATGGTAAGAAATTCACGCCGCCTAGAGACACCAAAGGTGGTAATGGTGCGTTGCCAACCTGAGTTCAGGATGTTAGG
>NJDD01008235.1:202954-222626 GCA_002245505.1 Calephelis nemesis | reverse complement strand
ACCCCGTAAGGGACTTGGCGTGAAGATATGTATGTATGTATGTATGTACTAAATTAGATTTAAAAACTAAAAAAGTAAATAATGAACTACAAGACGACTTGATAAAACTATGAAATAGCCACATTTAACAGTAAGCTTAATCTGCGGTGACCTCTGACCTCACAATCAGTTTACACATGTCGGAGAGCGGACTCTAGATGCGGATTTAAATTCTTTTTGTCCTTCCTCAAGTGAATAATTTATTTTTTGTAGTCCCTTACAATGTGCCGAAGGAAACAACTATTATTAACTTTACTTCGCATTTACGTATATGCGAAATTCAATGCTTGCTTTGACCCTTGAGCCCTAGATATTAGAAAGTAAAAATCTTATTCTATCACTTCACCACAAACTGGGTTATACATTTCGTTAATTAGATTAAAATCTTGATTTATGTACTAATCGCTAAACTAGATCTCTATGTAATCGCGGCAAAATTAAAATAAACTTGCAAAATATACTTTCTTTTTGAAGTTTCCATTCGTTCGTCCATTTGTTCCCGCATTATAAGATGACCAAAGGAAATGGGGATTCATTTTTATCTATGAGATTATATTATAATATTAGTTTAATATGAGTAGGGAAACTAGAACAGACAAAAGGGCCATTATAATATTCCACAGAGACAAAAGATAAAACAGGAACGATTGATGTGAGTTATATACAGGCTGATAGCGAACATAAAGCCCCCATCGCGAACAATACGTCAACAATTATAGCTCCTAGCGGCGCTGCAGACTGGAGCGACTCCATAAACGTTATAACAGAAATGTGTTAGCTGGTGTATGATATTTTTATGTTATTACATTTTATAAGTTTCATAATGTAACTCCTTCGTGACATCAAAATGGTTTATTTTTTATAGGAAACGGTGTTTTTTTGTGGGTGAGAAATATGTTATGTCACTTAAAAGATGTTGTTACTAACATTGCTCCTACAACTGTTCGTGAAATGTTTTAAAATCTTTTTTTTTTGAGAAAATAAAGGCACACAAACTAGAGATTTACTGATTACCTAACCGGTTTGTGCATAGCAAGTCTGAGCCTGGTTTGTTAAGCTTCTTTTACAACATAATGTGTAAATTATGGCACACTTAAGAATTTAAAAATGATAATTGAAATACTCGTATTGAAGCAATAAAATATTTCTTTATTTACACGAAATGGAATATTTTATGTTTCAATTTGTGTTACACTTATCCAACCGGCTTCATTTTGCTACTGAAGATAAATAAATCTATATACATTTCTGTTAGTTAATGAAATTTAATTTAAAAAAGATGTCAATTGTGAACAAACCATAACGTAAGGGATACGATAGGGACCAACAGTTTTTCTTTTACTTGAAAAAATCCGAATTTTAAAAAGGAGTATAAAATGGATTTCACCAAGTACCCAAAAGTTACTTCTAAAAATTCTGTTTCTTTTAAATACCGAGTAAAAGGGTGAAACTCTGTATGAACAAAACCGTAGGCTGTAACTAGTCAAAATAATAATAACTGCTAACAAACGACAAGATTAATAATATAGATTGAAAAAGCAGTTCCGACATTAGGTACTCGAAGCAAAACTAGGACAGACAATAGAACCATTATTATAGTCCTCGGAGATGAAAGATAAACTGGAACGATTGATGTGAATGGTATATACAGGGTGATAGCGAACAATACATCAACACTATAGACGTTGTTGCTGCTGTTTTTTGGATCCCTAGTACAATAATAGGGGTTTGTCTTTTGACTATTTGACTAGTTTTTAACCAAATCTAAAAAGGAGGTGGTTCTCAATTTGGTTGTATATTTTTTTTGTATGTTTCTTACGCGATTACTCGGCCATTATAGCCAACCGATTTAGATGTTCCTTTTTTAGAAAGATATGTCGTGATTCCAAGGTTTTAACTTATCTTGACGACTTTAGTCAAAATTTATGCGTTATTAAGTGGAACCCAAAAAATATTGGTAGGATATTGATTAAAATTTTGTGGCACCGTTTCGGAACCATTTGCTTTTTTAAAAAAAATGTCAAATCGTGACGTGCAATCTTTATTAAAAAAATTTAAGTCGGTTTTTGCAGTTCTACTGCGCTTAATTATTGAATCTGTCTTTTGCATCGCTTCTTCTCAATAAATGGATTGATTATGGTGCGTTTTGAGATTGATTCGATATATTCTTAGTTCTTTTGTGACGGTCAGTCTACGTCATCAACTTGTGACGAACATTTGGATCGGGTGGGTTTTTCAAATGTGTAAAGTATTTGTTTAAGTATTTCTTTGTATTAGTGTGCTGGCTATAACTTAAAACATCAAATAATTTGCTTACTTTGGGGTTAATTTTAGTTGAAAGTATCTTCACGCCCATTTCTCCAAAGAAGTAGGTAGAGGTATAACTAGGCAACCACGACTAGCCGGAGACACACAGATCCACAATGTGATAGGTGGCAAGCCTATCGCCAATCGGGCACATATCCAATCCCGGGCAACGTTATATTTATTAGTATGCCTATAACCCCGAAGGGGTAGGCAAAGGCACAACCAAAGCACCTACGACCAGCCGAAGACACTAAGTTCTATTATGTGATAAGTGGCAAGTCTATCGCTAACCGTACGCATATCTTTTTATTAGAAAATACAATTTTTCTATTTTATTTGTTGCCCGACCCGGAGGTCGAACTTGAGACCTCAGGCAGTCAAGTCCGACGCCGGAGCGTTAGACCACAGAAGCGATTAAGAAGGTGGGTTTAGTTTACATTTATGAAAGTCCCGCGACTTAATTTACACATCTATATATCTATGCCAAAACTTGGGACCCTTTTTTACGGAAATTTGGCACACTTATAGTTTATGTGTAGGAAAGTGCAGAAATTTTTCAATAAGTACATTAAATCAATAAATAAAACATTACCCACACTACCATGCATTTGCAACACACAAACAAATATATTGATGATAACGATAAAAGATCAAAGATGGCGCACCATAAAGTTCGGAAACAAAGTAGTTGGTTTTAAAAAAATGAAGATGGCGTTCTTATCAACAAGATATTAAAATGTATTATAGTCGAATTTCAACCAATGGGCGACCACTAGTTAAAATAAACGTATGTACTTTACACACGTGTACCTATACTTATGTTGTAAAAAGCGATTACTTTAATATTACAGACACATCAATTTTGTTTATTTGTAAAGGTAACCGATAATAATGATTTTACACGCATAATGGGTATTTAATTTAAATTTTATGTGACGATATTAAACATTAAAAAAATGTATGTATGCCGGCACCTGATAAGCTACTCTGATAATGGAGCTAGAAAGCAAAAGGTGAAACCGTGGATTACTTATTAGTAAATTGATCACGTTTGGAATTACTTGATTCGTTTAACTATTTCTAATTATTTCTCTTAATAACGAGGAGGATCTGGAAGGTGAGTGATAGAATCTTGAATACTTTGACCAGCCTCGTTGGCGTTCACGCTTAACTTCACCCAAATACCACGAAACTTGGATTGTTTTCGCGATGGAGATAGGTATTTGCAGGGTGAATGTCGATCTGGTCTGGGTGTTTATTCTATACTTTATTCCAATATCTATTCAAGCATTTCTTTGTATTAGCTCCGTTACTAATACCGAAAACACAAGCAAATAATTTGCTTACTTTATTGTTAGATAAACAAGTATAATTTGCCCAGGGATATTTATTATTAATTACTTACTAGCTGTTTGCCGACGACGCTGCTAGCTTAGAACAGTTACGAGTATCATACAAATTTACATTCTTATTATAGTCCCTTGTGGGTATACTTTTGCAAATAAAAAAATGCCTTCGAACTTGGATCGTTAGCTTAGACGCGCATATCAAATTTCATTACAATCGGTTCAGTTGTTTAGCCGTGAAAGAGCAACAGACAGATAGACAAACATACTATCGCCTTTATAATATTACTAGGTAATCATAGGTCCATGCAACCATGACTGTCAGGGTTGCTAGTTATTTTTAATGTTATGATTATTAAGTGCGAAACAAGTTTGCTCTACAGTTTTAATTATTCGTTGTTAACAATTATATTAATTCAATTGTAGCGTTGTAGTGACACTGGCAAACAAACCAGCAAATTTGCTAGACACCAAATATGTACATGGCGTGTTGCCAACCGAAGCGGGGTTGTAATGTCTGTTGCGGTGTCGTTAGATTCGTAATAATGGCGGAGTGGCTATTGTACTAATTTTACAATGCTAAAAAGACATTCAACACTATTTTTTAATACGTTCTTTTGTATCTTATAGCCCAATTTTAAGAAAGAATATCTTTTTAATATCACGCCAGAGTATTTGAGTCACAAATGTTCACAACTCTCGAGTTTCGTGTTATATGATAAAAAGTTGTGGTGTAACGCTCGCTGGCCGCATTCGTAACAGTGAGATCCGAGAAAGAGTGGGATTGAAAGAATGTGTTCGTAATATAATAAGAAAGGGGATGCTCTGCTGGTTCGGTCATGTGGAAAGAATGGCAAATGAAAGATTAATAAAGCAGATATACTATACGAATGTGGTTTAAATTAGGTACCCGGGGAAACCTAGGTTGACATTTCACAATTAAATCGCTAGGGTGTTATCCCAAGGTTTGTATATAAATGTAAAGGAAGCCAGAAAGGTCTGCAAGGATCGTAAAGTTTGGCACTCGATACTCTCTGTCTACCAATCTAATGGACCTGGAGATATATACTCACATAATATATTCACGTCAAGCCCTTACGGGATAGGCAGAGAGTATCGAGTGCCAAATGTCCACGATCCTGGCAGACCTGTCTGGCTTCCTCCACATTCATTTTCCTTTTCATACAAAGACGCCGGTTTCGGAGACTCTTGACGCCACCTTCAGAGACATGACGTATCATTATAAGTACAAACAAATACAAACTAATATATGCTATATTTAAATATGTCATTACTTATAACGTATTGTTGTCATATTGTAGGAAAGCGAACAACCAGACAGGACATTCTTAAGAAATATTAATAAATCATCAAACCAAAAAAGCAAAGGCTCCTATTCTAGGCTTTGAAACATCGCTCTTAGAGAGACAGAAGAACAGACAAGTTTTATATTCTATTCATACATATTCAACGAAATTTCACATCCTAGAGCTTTTAAAGTTGTATTTCTTGACAAAAGCAATAACACTAGAAATGCGAAAGTAGGTATGTGTAGATGTATTTATGTCCCATTTTTTTGTTTAAATAAATTTCTACATAAAAATAGTCTGGACATTTGTGAAAAATACAGGCTATTTTTTAATCCGATATCTCCACAGGTTTTAGTTCTAGAGTTAAAGGACTAAATCCGCGAGCAACATCTACAACTTGTACGAATCAATACAGATAGAAAAAAATTGCTTAACATTTTTAAACGTTTAAACGTTGTGCTTATTTTAATAAGCGTGCTTATGAAATAAATGCTTTTTTCGTTTGTCAGTTGACCCTTTTGCAAACCGCTGAACGTTGAAACGTTTTATGTTGGCAATACAATAAAAACAAATCGAAGATCGTATAAAATATTTTTTAACGCAACAAAGTTTTATCAAGATAGTAAAACTTTTTAAATAATTTAATGAACTTTCCTTCGTACTTAATGACAGTCTTAGGACTACCTGGAATTATGTCTTTTACGGTTTCTTTTATTGTTTAAAATTCATTATTTTAAACATCATTTATCATAATCATCTACGCAAAGATTTATTGAATTTATATGTTTTCCAATATTTACAGTTTTTATTTACAATTCGGCCTCTATTTAATTAATTTAATTTATTATTAATAAACTATGTTAATTAATTTATTTGTTATTTTTTTTAAATATAATTCAATGCAGTTGAAATAATAATATTTACGAAGTTCTCATTTGCACTACACCACCACATACGACAAAAAACGGTTAGTATATCTTGTTCAATATTAATAGTAATAAAATGCACGACAGAAATTAGTGTACGCAACGAGTTCAACGCAAATGTGACACGCGCTTACCGTGTAACAACGAAAACCGTACTGTTGTCTACTGCTAATAAACGTGGTTATGCTTTTCGTTTAAAAAATCAAAAAAGCGTAGCGAGTGTTAAATGTTAACCAATCAAATAAAGTTGTAAAGGTATTTCACATAAAATGGCAGCATAATACCATTACAGACAACATGGAGATTAGTGTGTACGTAACGCCCTCTATCTTATCTCTAATAGCAGAAACGCCGTTAATATAGCAACATTAAAAAGTAAAAAGCAAAATGCATGTTTTTCTTAAAATCAAAAGCTTTCCGCTACCCCGCAAGCTCTTAGTAACGATAGCATCTTTGTTACCGTTATCAAACCTTTTATGAACATGGGAAAATTATAAATGTATGAAAATGTCAAATGACGTCACATCGCGAGGTGCACAGTTAATTCGCACGGGTTGTAGTTTGAAATGTAACTAAAATTCTGCGCTAAACATAAACAATAGTACCGCTTTAGTGAACTTATAACCTGTTAATAGTAACTAAACAAGTTTAAATTGAGTAACTAATCCGGAATCAATCTCACAATTTGCATACTGAATCAGTAATGGGAACCTGTGTTAGCAACATTAATATTTAAGCTATATTCAACCCTATTATCAATGTGTTAGAGGTTACATGGATGCATTAGTGTGTTTGAATAATTTCACGTATAATGGAGAATATACTTGACAATGTTTTGAATTTAATTTAGCTGGTGGTTTTATTCAAACACTATTCAGCTTAGGATAGAAATGAGACAAGCTTTATAAAGTGGTTGCAGGTAAAATACAATATACTAATACATACCTGCGACATTGGCTGTGTAACATTAAATAAATACCATCTTAATTCTAAACATAGATTAATATACTACATTAATTATAATTAACTAGCGACTCGCCCCTGCTTCGCACGGGTATAAAATATACATATAAACCTTCCTCTTCAATCACTTAATCTATTAAAAAAAACCAAAACAAAATTCGTTATCTGGACATACTGGTCTATGTCATACAAATGGACATAGGGACAGAGGAAGCAACTTTGTTTTATACTATGTAGTCATACATTGAAAACTTAATATTAAACCTTGGAGTACTTTAAACTATGTTTGCTATTAACATGTTCCTGTTAACGGTTACGATTTTCCTTCAATTGAAGATTAGCATGAGATCATAAGTAAGGCCTAAAAAGCGTTGCCTCGATGTGGTGAAAATAGATGTGTAATACCGTGTCATTTTACTCTATACAGAATACTCTAGATCAAAGTTAAGGTAGGCGAGAAGAGGAAGAGAGAGAAGAGCAAGTGAAGAAAGGCGGACCCTTGTTTTAAGAATCAAAATTAAAAATTGTTTTAGGAATGCATGATCAAATTGGTCTAACATTTTTACCAAGGTGAAGTAACAAGCAGTCCAGTGATTATTCTGAAAGCAGTTATGATCAACTATACAGACTATTTCAAGAACCTAGGGTCCATTCTCATGTGTCTGATGGTTTCAAATCCAATTACTGTGAACTGGACAAAGTTGGTGAATTAATTGGTGGCATTTGTGTTGTCAGGTGTAATTAGTAGATTTCTATGCGGTTTGCTTTGCTAATAATTTTAAAAAATGTGTTAAATGTAGATTAAATGAAAAACGTTGATATACCATTGCTGAATATTTAGCTGATAAGACCGCTTGGGATTAGTTGCACCTCATGCCAATCTCTTATAACAGATAATGTATCTTTACATTAATTATTGTAAACATATTTTAAAATAGGAAAAAGAGACAAGCTCGCTGAGTTTCTTGCAAGATCTTCTCATTGTAAGGCCGCGTTCCGATCCGGTGGTAGATTTTTATTATTATGTAGACGCGTTACAAGTGCCTTTAGTAGCTTAACGTAGTATAAAGATAATTTTGAAATTATTTTTTTTTTATTTTGAAAGCCGACATGTTTGAGATTATTTATTAAATTTATTCTGGTATCTATTTAAGTATTTCTATGTATTAGTATCGTTGACTAACACCCATAACACAAGCATATAATTTGCTTACTTTGGGGTTAGACCCAATATGTATGACTTGTCCAGGGATATTTATTATTTATATATTGTTCTTAGCTACATGACAGATAGGTTTCGCATTATTAATTATTAGCATTCATGGTAATTCAAGATGAAAAACGTTATTATTGTGTTTCATGATCGTGCAGTTATTAAGAAAGCTTCCCAAAGCAGTACAGTCATGCTCATCGTAAGTCTGCTGATAATAAATGCCTAAATATCATCCTATGTATAAATACTGATATTGGAGAACTCAAAAACAGCTAGATGTAGTTTAACAAGATATATAAACTAATAAACTCATTAAAAAAGAAGAAGAAGATGATCCAAAGTATTAAAGAACTAAGGGTACGTATCTGATAATCGAAACGTAAAGAAGAAGTGGAATTGCGGTTATTATGATGATAACATTATTGAAAAGAAAGTAATAATAAATATAAATTACATTTAAGTCTATTTAATATTCTTTGTTAAAAAAATTTAGAATTAAAACAATTATTACATTTTATAAAGTGCAATAGTAACAGGATTTTTTTAAGAATTAGCATTATACCAAACAAGCAGACAGTCTCTCTTATGGCTATTGTAAGAAATAAAACTTCGTTCTAGCATTGTGAAAAGACCCTAAACAAGTACTTTGGCTTTGTATCGCTGTAATCCTTCAGGAAGGTTCACTACTTGCATCATGACAGTAATAATTTCCGGCTTGGTTTGAAGTAGCTGTAATTATTGCTGTAAATTATCCTTGGTAATTGTGGATGCTATAGACTTATGGTTCTGTATGGTTTTAGTACCTAATGATTAAGATTTGAGTAATGTTTAACAATGTTGCCACTCTGTTGGTCTGGGCTTCTTGCAAAATAGACCATCTGCCTTGCTGCCAGACAGCTCGTAAAAGGCGAGCATAGACCACTAAACATGTGACATCTGATAAGGTGGTAGAGTTTCGCAGCACCTCGCCTGAATTGGTACCACCTCCTCACCTATTCCTGCTGCCATAACGTTAGCTAAGCTTATAAGCTTAAGCTTGCCGCTGACGTGTTCCTGTTCGGAGGATAAGGTCGCCAATACACTTACTTTTGCTTTACGTCTTGGCCTCAAGTTGTCAACGCACCATTACCACAATTAGGGGCTACAATTAGCGTGGATTTCTTAGCGCCGGGAAATTCGTCTGCTTATTTGCCTCCCAAAATCATAAAAATAGCGATGTCTAAAGTTCCGCAAAAACTAGTGATTTCGTAGAAAATACATCAGGCTTCTGCGAAATGGTTGGGTTGTTGACTCATTAGGTAGGTGGGGATTTAGCGAGAATTCAGTTCGGTTTCTGATGAGCTATAAAGTAATTAATAAAACATTGGCATTTCACATTTAAAGGTAAATTAGTGTAATTAAGTAACTGTAATCTATTTTTTTTATGCACGAGGACAGCAAACAAACAAACGGGTCTTGTCCCATCAGGTAAGAGACTGACGTTACTTTTAGACACCATAGATGTTTTAGGTGCGTTGTTGCCCTGTGGCCGGGATATTATTTATGCAAATTGTGCAAGTACCACTGTGGGGTACCACTGTTCCATGACAAAGTCAGTGTGGCGGAATCAGTATTGATTTGTAATTCATTGATAAGGGTTTGGAGGGTGTTCCGTTACCTTGAAAGATTGGGAACATTAAGAAGACATTGAATGATTTGCCATACATGAGCAGAAAAGTATTTGTTCTATAGATGTTCTAGGACAGAGTATAAAAATTAGTTAGAATCACTATTCTGAATCACTTGTCGAATACATGTTTTTTAAGATTTTTATGCTTGTTAGAAGTAAAAGAATATACTTACTCGAGAGCTGAGAATAGCAAAAAATCATTTGAAATTAAGTATACCCATACTACCTGAGCAGACATGCATTTTAGGTTTCACTACATTAAGACCTCATTCGCACGAGAGCTTTTTAAACGTCCGTTAAAAAAGCGCTAATATAGAACATAGCGGGTTTCAAGTAAGTGTTCATACACTAGCGTTTATAAATCGCGACGTTTTTTATCACGCACTGTTCCATTTTCAGAGCTCAGTGTTGACGCTAAAATTGAATAGACCATACGAAACTTCATATCACTATTCGCATGAGTGTTGAAAAAGCGAGAGCGATTCGTTCATTACGCCACGCGTTCTCTCAGCGATTGGACGTGTTTATTACTTATTAGCAATCTTACGCTGGCGGCGATACGATGATTCAGTACAATGTCGTGGTTTGTCGATCCCAAAATGTTAATAAAAGAATAAAGTGTCCCGGAGAGACCAAGGTTGATATTTAACGACCACATCACATTGACATTCTTCATATAATACCGAAGGAAGCCAGACAGGTTTGTCAGGATCGTAAAGGTTGGCACTCGATACTCTTTGTCTACCTCGTAAGGGACTTGGCGTGAAGATATATATGTCTTAACAGACATATGTAAAGAATTCGAAAATAGCTAAATAATTTACTATAATATTGCCTCAACTCTTCGTAGTGTCACAAACTGTCTTTTTAAAGTTTTAGGTATCTCTGTTTATTCAAAAGATGTAGGTACCCAGAACGCCTATAACTATTCGTTATCTTCTGTCAACACAAATCGCTATTGCTAAAATTATAACAGAAACCATTTCCACGTCTTATAATTGCAAGAGACTAGACAAAAGTGATTTTAAAGCGTTCGTATGAACAGTTACGTCGAGAACGTTATAAAAACGCCAACGCAACGCTTTGTTAACTCTCGTACGAATGAGGCCTACCTGTACATAATACGTAAATCAATTCTTATTCTTGTGGTTTCAGATCCAAACATAAGTTGAACTTCACCGAGCTGATAATAGTATTAAGTAAAAAATGTAATAAATTTAGTAGGTATGTTGAATATTTAAAAACATAGTAAAATAGGTTGCATAAAATCAGATTTTTTGTATGTTAAAAACTCGTTAAAGGTTGCAAGACTAAAATAACAGCAAAATGTTATTCTGACTTAAAAGTTTATTTAAGACCTAGTAAATGTTAAGAAAATCGGACTAATAACAATGTTATTCTAAAAATACTTATTTTTAGGCAATCTATTTTTAATATGATTTCTAATAAACTCAACTTATTATAAAATATTTCCTTATATGATCAGCTCTTTATAAGTCGATGTAGGATCGGATTTTCTAATATTAAATAATACGAGCGTACCTATATATAGCAATTAGTCACATTATAATAGTACTTGATAGTATTAACCGTATTAACATTTTATTATTAGCATTAACAGTATCTAAAATAGTATAGTAATTAAAATTTACTAAAATATTATCAAACTTCGCTTACGGTAACGCAGGTTTCCTTAACGTACTCGTATTAACACAAGATGCGTAAATTCAGAAGGGCAAAAACTATATGCTTGGGTTGCTGTATCAAAAAAGCGGGCTGCGAAACCAGAAAAATGGATACTACGTAACCTCTTTTGTAATTCGCCTTTTTTCGCAACAAAGAAACTTCCGGAAGCAAAGGCCCAGATAAAATTGAATTAGACTAATACGAGTTTCCGACCTTAATAAATATGGAGGTCCCTTTAATATTTATTATGTTAACTTCAAATAGCGACCTGCACTCGACTGAAAGACGGTTATGTTTCCAGATCAATGGCTATTGAAAAAAACTTAACTTATTATTTTCTACTGCTGTTTATTTTGACACGACTGTTCAGAAGAGTGTAAAATTTTAGAGTTCATGAAGAATATATCAATGTAACATACAGTACTACCACGTACTACTATTTAAATTATGCGCTTCGACTTTAGACTTTTTAGTCTTTTTACACTTTATACTTTTATTTTTAAATTGGCTGACTTAATCTAAATGTAAGCGAAATTAATTATTATGTAACAACAACTCTATATCTATACCTTTAAAATACATTCGGATATTCGAAGCTTGACGAAATAGCTGAAAAGCATAATTTAAATAGTACTACGGTATGTTATTATATGTATCTGATTTTGAATACGTTAATTTCTAGAACGTTCGCATTTATCGCCTTTGTAGTGTAGCAGTTCGGCGTCGGACTTGGCTTAAGGTCCAGGGTTCGATTCCCGGATCACGCTGCAAAAAAGCTAGAAAATGTATAGTTTTAGTTTCTTGATAAAAATAACGTTGACCGGGATCGGATATACGCCCGGTTGGCCATAGGTTTGCCACCTGTCACGTTGTGTTACTTAGTGTCTTGGGATAGTCAGGGGTGCCCTGGTTGTGTCTCTGCTAACCTCTTCGGGATAAAGGCATGAAGACACTTTTAAAACACACCATTGGATATTGTTTTTAGGTTATCATTTTTTTTTTGAAAGATTAGATTTATTATGTATCAAAAAACGATGTACCTACTCTTTGTTTTGATGTGTTCTCTAAATGTCGGTTGTTTTGAAAAGATCGCTTGTTAGCGATAAAACCGCCTTTTGTATAAAATATGTTCATGTTAAAGTTATATGTAACATTTTGATGATTGAAGTTGTACATTAAAGAATTTATTATTATTATCATAATGGCTTCAACCTTAATTTTTTTGCCAAAACAGACGATCAAATATATTAAAATATTCCGTAACTTAATATTTCTGACAAAACATTTGCTTTAGTATCCAAATATTGTAACCATTATGTTTGGGGTCCAATTCATAAGAGTTTTAATAAAACAAATTCTTGTTTTTAAAACTTAGAACGGCAAACAAGAATATTTCAAATTTATGTCGATATTAATGTGATTACATTTTGACCTATTACTAGATTAAAACAAAATAAGTACACGATGTACGTGGCATTTTATTTTTACAATTGAAATCTGAACACAAATCTTTAACTTGTCTAGTACCTAATTAAGTTGCAAATACCTGATAAGAAAATTAAGAGGGAGAACTAAGCGATAATACGACACTTCATTCTTAATGTTATTTATTTCTATTTACTAAACTATTCTAGATAAGCTTAGTTTAAATAACTGCATGTTGTTAGTAATTTCATTGCGCACTTACTAACTAATCTTAAGTTATCTCTTTCTTCTTTCAATGGTAGTGTTAAAATGAGACAAAATACGTATAGTATGGTTAGATTAGTTTATATATGACATTTCTACAGACTCATCTCTTTTAGCAAGTAGCAACTAAGCACGGTTTGATTTCGTCAACAGAAAACGTTAATTAAAAACGTCAAAAACTAACGTGCTCGAACTAATCTGACATGTCTGGAATACTTTTTACTTCATTATTAAATTGATACAAGTTTTACTTACGAAATAAAACTCTGTAAGTGGCCAATGACCAAAAATTTTCCCCCGTCTTGGTCCGGATCCGCGGAATAGAATAGACCATATGCCTCTCTGCCAGGTAGCTCGTATGAGCCGAGCACTGATTAAAATGTAGGTCAGTACCGACAAGACTACTGGTGGTAGAGTGCTGTGCAGCAGTTTGTACGGTTCGGGCTCCATCGCCGTACATAATGAATCTGTCATGATCCGGTCTGGAGGGTAAGGTATCGGCTACCTTAGACCTATAGACTTGCAATATAGTATGTACTCGTATGTTGTCACGGCTGCCTCTTGCTTTCATTAGATTCGTATGATGACCTATCACATAAAAAATATACATGTTTAAAATTAAGCTATTAAGATAAGAAATGGCCCTGAAGACATTTACTTTTTTACCTCATTATGAATATTACTTCATGCCCTATTTCGCAATCCTAGATGCAATGTGGTCATAGTTGCATGGGATGCAAAGGTTTTTGTTAACGCATGAATAACATATTTTATGTGTATAAGTTGCATGTGTTTTGTCTGTGTTTAGTAAAATAAATTTCGCTATATTTTTGCCTAAAATATAAAAATGAGAACAGTGTATATCACGGTCTTGTCACTTAGACCACACATAAATGCTTTAGAAAAAGAGACTTGCCCATGAAATAAACCGTCATTAATACGAAAATACCGGAAATTTCTTTACCGAATGAAACGACCCAGATGGAGTGAAAACCGTGCTATTAAATATAAATCTAGGATTTTGTTTTTTAAGCTGGTAAAAGGGCTTAGACTTGAAATCGTGGAAGATTATAAACTCTATGCTGTATAAAGACGCTACACTGCTTTTTATTTTTGGAAATAAATGTGATAGCTCTGTTGATCGTGGTTAACCATAGCTGGCTTTTTCGATAATTATCGTGTTGCTCCGTACGCTCTTTTTATAAAGTTTTAACAGTCAGCACCTGGTGAAATTCTATTGCGATGATTGTTTAATCATGTATGTAAGGTTTTCTACGCTTATGCCTGTCAGATCTTTTAAGAAATGTGACTTAAATTTAGTTAATAAAACGTATAAGGTTTCAAGTGTGTGTTGGTAATTAGTATAAATTAAACAGTTATAAGTATATTACTATAAATTATACAGTTATAAAGGACGATTAATACAAATTAGTTCTTTCACACATTTTCAATATACTATAAAAGCACAAACAAAGTAGGAGTTTTTTTTGTTTCAACACGCTTGTCTAATATCCACAAATAGTTTAAGAGTCAGATTTACTTTTTTTACTAAGGCAAAAAGGTAGGCAGGCTAAAAGGAAAAGAAAAGGTGAAAAGAAAGCTAGACACGTCACTAAGAGTCGTGACGTTTGTCTTACTCGGATACTCTCTGCATACCCCTTAAGGAACATGAAGATATTTTTTGAATTGGATTCCTATTTTTATACAAGGATATTTCTAACACTCACTTAATTACTTTGAAGCGCAATAATAGCAGGAACGACTGGAAACTGTTAGTGTAAAAATGCTTCCATACAATATTTATATTGGTTGTTATTTTAATTGCTCTTTGCGTGTCACAAGTTACTAGCGGTAGCGGGTCCTACACGTAATAACCTAAATACTTGACATAATCTAGATTAAGTGTTATTAAAAAACCGGCCAAGTGCGAGTCGTATTCGTGCACGAAGCTTACGTTGCTTAGCAATCGCCTCGCGCGAGTACCACCACACCGCGGCGTCTTACAGTCTGGAGACAGACAGACAGACAGACAGACAACGGAGGCTAAGTAATAGAGTTCCGTTTTTACCCTTTGGATACGGAACTCACAAAACCCAACATTGGTATTGTGGTTGTTATAATAGAAGATAGTTTAGTGTGATGTCTCACAATCCATCTGATAAAATGTCATGATGAAAATGGGGCTATACTAAGCAAGAAACGACTTTTTCACTCTTGCTTTAAAAATAGCCAAAATGTCACTTTCTGCCAAATGCTGCTTTGAAGTTAATCTTTTTCAGTTGGGAAGATAAAAGGCAAACCTTTTTATGTTGTATGTAAGTACGTGGAATATCGATCAAGTAGGTGCGGATGCTATGTGTATTATAAATTAGTGCAGTTAGAATCGTAATGAGATCTGCAATTTTTGAATGTCTGGCAACGATGAGGGAGTAGAGAAATTTGCTTATTTTTAACTGACTTCAAAAGGAGAAAATTCTCAATTAGATTGTATGTTTTTTATCAGTGTTATTTAAGAACTTCTTACCAAATAAAATTTAGTGATTCTTTTTTCTTGAAAACTTTGGAGGTGTTTTCATTCAAATTTGATCAAAATCCTACAAGTGGTTTAAGAGTACTTAATTTTTACTTTGACCAAGAAATCGAATTTGTTAAACTTATTGACTTCATTTATTTAACTTAATAATTGTTTTTGCAATGACATACCTATATTAAAATTATTAATTAGAAATGGACATAATTGAACAAAAACTGCTTAATCCCGACTTAGATATCAAAATCTTAGAAAACACCGTATCCTGACTGATGACTAGCCAAATATACTAAGTCACACAATGTGATAGGTAGCAAGCTTATCGCCAACCAGGCACATAGATAATTCGGTGCAACGTCTTTTTTATTAGAAAATTAAAAACATATATTTTCTTTTTATTTGGCTTCCGATCCGGGGTTGAACCCGGGACCTCAAGAATTCAAGTACGACGCCAGACCACTAGACCATAGAGGCGAAATTATGCACTTTAAAATCACAAAAAAAACATTTACTTTGATTTCCCTTGATGGAACGCCATTATTAGATCCAGATTCCTTGGAAATAGGACTTTCAAGTAAAAAAAGCGGTAGGTATACAAATGGCATCGAAATCGAGTATGAAAAAATATAGGCTGTTAATATGTTTTAATTTTAGGTCGGTAAAAAAGTACATGGTATTACATGACATAATTCACATTTAAAAAACTAAGCATTGCTAATACTGCAAACATTAGCGAATTGCTTTATTGATCACGAAGTTTCCTGTAGCTGACTCAAAAACCTAGTGTTTCCCTATAGTTTCAAACCAAGTGTGCTAATAAAATGCAAATGACGCCAGCTTATACAACTAGTTAAAGTTGAGGTAAATTCGCTTTGGGTCGTAAATTTTGTTCAGGAGTTGGAGGGCTTATGCTATATGAACCAAGATCTTTATAAATGGAGATAGACGTGACATGAGCGTACACATGAATAGCATATGTCCTACTTTTTATGTTAAAAAAAAATATCTTCACGCCTCCACCGCTGGAAAGATAGACAGAATCACGAATCATAATAAGAACACTTATGATTAGTAGAAAGTACCTTAAGCCCTTTAATGTGATACGTGACAAACCTATTGCCCGGGCACTTCTACGGGCAAAGTTGGTGATATCAAAAAAAAATTTACAATACATTTGGAGTTACCAATGCTAACAACGGACCACTAGAGAGGTGACATATTTTTTATAGTGTAGATTTAAAAAATGTATTTTTTGACGGTACGAAATAAATACACTACATTCTAGCTACAGGTATGCAACGCATAGTGCATATTATACACTGTCTACAGTCTACAGTATATAATATGCACTATGCGTTGCATACCTGTAGCTAGAATGGCAGCCACTTATTTAAATTTACCGGGTACATCGACTTTTAAACCTGTACACGACAATTGAAATTGCGACAGGAAATGGTGTGTCTACAGATCTGGTTATAACAAATATTTTTAAAATAATGCCATAAGTATTACACACATGATCAGAAGACCAAGTACCATCTGCTCCGTCAATATATCTTTTATTATTATTAATATGCTACCAGACTCGTCAGATGCTGCTTTATATAAAATACGAATGTTATTTTTTTTCCATATGAACCTTCTTCTGACAATAACTATCACAATAAAATAGAATAAGCAAAATTGGAGATTCGTTTCAATTTATAATTTATAAGATTATATACATTTCTTATATAAGTACAGATAAATAAAATTGAAATGAGTGTCTATAATTATTTTAATTGTATCTTCGTTGAAGAGGTAGCGTTTAAGAAGTTTTATCTGTCAGTCTGATTTTACTGTGATTTTTACGAGTACATTGAAGAATTATAGGCTACTTTTATCCCAAAATATTAAAACCACTTTTGACTACACAGACAAAATCGCAATAATTAATATACTATGTTTTTCATACGAATTTTTTATACAAGAGAACAAATAATGTTTCTTAAAATTTAGATTCTTAGGTCATGTCTACTCCTGAGTTTGTCTTTGGCGTGACCCAGTTGTGATCATTAGCCGCTAGACTAGGTGTACGAGAAACGAATGCACTTTCAGAGCAATTGATTTTAATTGTCACCAATTTAAGTTCAGAAGTGGTTATGGATATAAATGGTTTGAATTCAATGCACCTCGTTTTATGCGAGTGTCCCCTTGTTTGTCACTATCACCGTGATTAGAATATGGAGTTGTGTGAGGGCCCACTTGGACCAATACTACTATCTTTCCTACTAACGTCAGTTACTACCTTTTGTGTCTTAAGACGGCGACAATTTCTTACCATCAGGAAAATCGCCTGTTTGTTTGTCTTCCAATATCATAAAAAAGTATGTGTCGAATAAGAAATACGATATGGAGGCATTGGTAAAGACACAGAACTCTAATTTCTTCATGAATACTTCAATGTTATACTTTAGTACAAACATTGACCAATAATACTGAACATTAGCTGTGCCAGTGACTTTTAGTGTGGAATTAAAAAAAGGTTATATAGTTTATTTCCATAGTTTAGTACTTCTTATCTCTTAAGTTACTCTTAATCAAATCAGTAAGTTGCTTCGATCGGTCTACCCGTTTCAGAGATTAGTCGGAACAAACAAACTGACAGACTGACAGACACAAACCATTGTAAAAATATTGTATCGGCATTTATACAGTATATAGTATGCGTTAAGTAGTATTATATAGATGTAATAAAAACGACTGTTTTATATTACAAACGATACTTAAATTTTATTTATTTGCATAGATAAATGTGCACGAAGTTCCATGATTATAAGATATTTTCTCACTCACTCGCTAACTGAATTCTCTCAACCGAAAACTCTGCTGAATGTTAAGCATAATGAAAATTGTGTTTTCGTCTATTATAGCATTGGAAACCCAACCAGGAGGGCGGAATCCCTGATAAAATAATTTTACTTCGCCAATGCACACCAAAGCAGCCAGTAAAGTAAACTGGATGGAACCAAAATTTATTTCATATCCAAGCTACAATTCCAACTATCTTGAGAGATAACGTTTAATCTTAATATCTATAGTGATACTAAACTACAACAGTAGTACAATTTATGGGGTGAAGGAAATATCACGGTCTGGTTCATCTGTCTACGTCAGTTTGTGATCCGATTAAGTTGGCAGAAACGGGGATATTTTTGTTTTTAATGGTTTAACTCTAATTGTATCTTAACTTGGTGATAGTAATTTGTTACATTTTTCCGGTTTTGCACTATCGTTTTAGTTTTACCTATCCTTGCCTTCATTACATCTTTTCTCGCTACTGTTGAATTTTTTGAGTGTTGATAAGGCGTATATTCCATCCTCAAGTAAACAACACAGCATTAGCTTTATTTATGTTTACAGTATGTAGATCTTATCGTTTCTTTGTTTTTGATTTGACTATGTGAGGACTTAAGTTGAATTCGCAGATTAGGTACTTTATAGTTTATTTTCTCAATTTTTATAAAAAAAACGACGTTGCCCGGGATTGAATAATTGCTCGCTTGATGATAGGTTTTTTTTCTATTTTTGTCTCCTCAGATTACAAAATTTTACACAGATAGTTTTGTAAAGGTTGTCTTTAGATAGAAAGTATAGTTCTCTTACGGCCAATATTAATATTCTATCCTTATCCAAAACTTGTTGTCCAAGATTGATATTTTAATCCATTTTTATGTTATCGCTTGCCAATAACAAATCTGTGGACAGGTTAAATATGGCAATTAGGTATAGGATAGGCCGGCAAATACGCAGCTATCTGGATTGCTTGAAATCCATCTTTAGACATAAATTATTAACATTGGCCGTTACTAGTCTGTGATAGATAGATAGATAGATAATTATGTCTAAGTGTTGTCTCATCATTGACCTCTAAGTATATTCCTATTTCTATGTGTCTCATTCATTTCTCTTCTCTTTATCGTGCCAGTTCTCACTTTATTGCTTCTCGCACTTT
>NJDD01008235.1:136323-158577 GCA_002245505.1 Calephelis nemesis | reverse complement strand
AAGGATATAACAAGATTCCTTATTATTTTGCTCATAGACATAAAAAAGAACCATATAAATCAGTTGGCTACTGGCTGAGTTAACACTTAAAAAATATACAAAAAAAAAACATATAGTCGAATTAAGAATATTTTTTTGGAGTGGGATAAAATCCATTGTCTGATATTACAATTAAGTTATTTTCTGCAATTACATTTCGTGTACTCAAAACCCGCTAAAAAGGAGCTCTAACCAGTCGGTGAGTAAAGCCTTAAGTAAAACCAAAGCCAACACGTTTATAAAACGCGGTCATCCATGTGTTTGATATAAGCATTGGCCTATTTTATGAAAATGCAAAAACTGTTCAAATGTCACAGCTCTCTATCACGAAAACATTTGAACGCTAAAAATGCAGCCTCTATAAACAGTTTCACCCTTATTCATAACTAGCGGACCCGGCGAACTTAGTATCGCTTGACATAAACAGCTACTAACATTTTGTATTAAATAAATCATTGTTTTTCCCATTTTCCTCGCTAATTTTCCAGGTTTTTTTTTCTTTATAAGAACCCTTTCCTGACAATAACCAATGCACCAGGAAATAGATAGAATAAGATAACGAGTATAAAGCTAGTTACAAAGTAGGTAACTAGTGTTGGTCCGGGCTCATCGACCACACATCCCAATAGACGCCTATTCTTTATAATTTTGCTTTGAAACAATTCTGGCAAATAGCTGAGGTGCGGAGAGGTGCGGTACTTCTTTCTTATTGGCCCTTGCAATGACAACAAGTCATATTCATAAAAAGAATTGTAAGATTAGGGATGAGACATAATTAATACAAACAATATATCTTATCGATATGCTCATTTTTATTTTATAAAGTGCGACATTATAACGGATTATATCGCAGTTTGTTATTGCATGTCACATCGCAGCTATATAACTCAACGTCTCAAGGTCACACATTTTTGCGGTTGAGAGTAATATCCGTACTTGAATATATTAGGTCCTTACATCTGAAATTGACGTTTTGTAGGGGAGGAACATAAGTCGAATATATTTAATGTAATATATTTGTTCAATCAAAGCACGAACTATTGTTTCCTATGCATATTTTCTATCTCATTGGCAATTCATTGATCCCTCTACTAAAAAACAATTCGAAATGGAATCAATAAAATCTTTGAACGTGGTTTGGACTGCCCCCTCGAAATTGTTTTTTTTCTTTTGTTAAACGTTATTCAAATTTGAAAAAATAGTAATCTGTTGGAGTTAGGTTCAGGTGGATGCTTTTTACATTCCGATTATTGCTCTTCTAATTGAGAAGTCGTCTGTTGTGCAGTATGTAGTCTAGCATTGTCATGAAGCAGCAGTGGCGTAAAGTGTATAAAACAATCTTCTGCAAAATATTGAGATTTAATAGACTTTATTTGGAATTTGGAATTCGGAAACCAATTCTCTTGTCTGGTTTCTTTAAACCAAATTAGATTTTTTATTTCATTATCTTGTGGATACCTGATATAAATGACATATGTACTTATCAAATTGAATTGTTTTTATTCATTCGAGTAATTCTCACCTGACTACAGAATATCGTCAAAATACTGTAAACAAATTAGTTTTAAAACTGTTTCAGCCCTTTGAAAGTTTTATGGCATACTGACCGCAACATCGCCTATCGGAACCAGTGTTGAATTTATATCAACCAGGTAACAACCTAATGCACTTGAAAGAGTTCATTAAAATCGGCTCATACATTTATGAGCTATTCAATGACATATAACAGCGTCCTCTACAGCGTTTAGTTCAGTAGTTCAGTTTCCCATCGTGTTGGTCCGGGTCTACTAAATTAGATCACCTGCCTCTCTGCCAGGCACCTCGTAAGAGGCGCGTACAGGTAAAACCGGTGATTGTCAACAAGATAACTGGTAATAGAGTGGTGTGCAGTAACTTCCCTGGCTAGTTATTTACCACCACCACCTTACCCATTCCTGCCGCTATAATGACAGTGTCACATTCCGATTCGGAGGGTAGGGAAGCCAGTAGATTTGCACAATTGGCTTTACATACCAACCATAGGACAGCAACGCACCTGTAACGTTAATGGTATACATAGACCATTATTATCTGTTACCATTACCGTGTGCTTGTTCGCGGACTTCTCACATAAAAAAGAGTAACTATCCAGTAGCCAACTCAAAAGTACGAAGAGTAATAAGTTTTTTATTGTTTCTATCAGTGCTTAAATTTATCGATAAAATACATAAATACCTACATACAGCACCGGTACAAGACCGGTATCTTATTGAGGGTAAATAAATAAAAATGTCTATAAAATAGATTTGCACATTGGTCCATCACTAGCTGTATGCAAACGAAAGTGATAGCTTGAAAATCACATGTGTAAGAAAGAGATATAAACACGCATCTAACAATGAACGACCAGTATATGATGAACTCCAATAAACATCAAATAATTTAAAATGTAATTATGAATGTTGTTATTTTTAATCAATCTACGGAAAGTTATACTATCTTTTCAGTAAATTGAAGTGCGGCTGTCTTTACCGTACCATTTATTTGAAAAAAACAGTCAGTTTTAAATCTATTTTTTATTATTTTATACAATAACGTGGCAATGTTTACAGGTCACAAACCTGGTCGATACTGTTCATATATTTTTAAGTGATAAGCTACATAAGAACAATTACACTTATGTGTTGACAGAAACTGGTTGCCTTACATGCGGCGTCTATTGGGATGTATGGTCGATGTCCGGGTTCCTTTGCAGAATAGACCATCTGCATTTCTTGCCAGGCAGCTCGTAAAAGGCGAGCATGGGCTTATCATCACTAACACCGTGACATCTGCCTAGGTGGTAGAGTTTCGCAGCGACTCGCCCGGATTGGTGACATCGCCTTACCTATTCCTGACGCCATAACGTCATAACGTGTTCCGGTTCGGAGGGTAAGGTAGCCGGTAAACTTACTTTTGCTCGAGGCCTAACATCCTGACCTCAGATTGGCAATGCACCATTACCATCTTTGGTGTCTCTAGGCGGCGTGAATTTTTTACCATCAGGAAACCCGTCTGCTTGTTTGCCTTCCTATAACATAAAAAAAAGAGTTTTTCTAAAAATAAGTCATCCTTATGCCTTCCATGGAGGTAATTAGGTTTGAGTTTTTCCAAAAATTAGTCATCCTTATGCCTGTATCTTGACCGCGATTAACCTCGAATAAACTGAACTAATTGAAATAAAATGGTGGCTGGTAGGTATTTTATATACTTTATGGAAGGAAAGTATCTTTTTATTCCACTCACCAGATTGGAACCCCTTGGGAGAATGGTAAAAGTCAAAATGTATAACAATAAATTAGGCTATGATTTATGAAGGCGTATACCAATTTTGTTTATTATTTTTCTTTTAAAGTATGCGCTTTATAGATTGTCCCATATTTTTCCAAGTCATAAGTTTTGTAGTTAAGAAATGATACACATATCATCACTCAGTACGAGTATAAAGTGACCAATCAACTTGAAATCAGGAATGTAAGGAAACTCTTGATCGTGGAGTTCATCCTACATATTCATACATATCTTTACACCAAATACAGTCGACAGAGAGTCTCAAGTGCCAAGTGGTCGAAGTTCGTCAGGTTGGCTAGTCGTAAATATACTCTAGAGTAAACGCTAATTTAATATGCCTAGGAACGACCTTTTTTTAACGAGTTCCAAAACCAAGGAGGTTATCAGTTTATCTATGGTATGTTTTTTTTGTATGTTGTATGTCACGCGATTCCACGGCTAATAAAAAGAAATTGATGTTTTTGTTAAGATAACATTTCTGTGTATGTAATTGATAAGATCTTACAAGTGGTTTTTGAGATATACTTAATAATGCTAACGTTTATATATAGATCTCTGAATCATTAGCTTTAGAGAAATGAATTATTAAATCCTGTCGTTGCAATATAATAAGAGTTGGTGGTTATTTGCAGTTTTATCACGCTTAAATTATTACAATGAAAGTGTGTTGTTCTCTTTCATTAGTTGTTAAATTTTGGCTCTGTGTTATAAAAAATAAGTATCGACTTTTTGAGGACACTCACATTGACTTAATGGAAACCTCGTTTTAAAATTGACATAGCAGTAGTGTGAATAATAAAATATTGTCATCGTATGATCAAAGGATAATGAAATAATTCTTGGTCGACAAAAATCCTCTTATAACAAGATATAGCCCCTGATCCTTGAAAGATTAAAGCGGTGTACGAATTAACTTACCCAAGCAGACCTTTGTAAATAATAAGCGGCTTATAAATTACAAAGTTCATAAATTTTGCAGTCTTGTAAAAATGTTTGAAAATTGATTTTAAGGGTTCCGTAGCCGAAAAGCAAAAACCGGAATCCTTTCTACTGAGTGTCTGTGTGTATGTAATAGGCTTTTTTTATAGCTAATGTGTTGCTAACCTTGCGGTTTTTTAAACTTGGTACTGCTTTACGATTTTTATTCAAAATAATAAATACAAAAAGTATCTTCGCGCTCATATAAGGGGTAGGCAGAGGCACAGACAGGACACCCACGACTAACCGAACACACTAAGCCCCACAAGGTGATAGGTGGCAAGCCTATCCAAAACCTGGCCCATATCCAATTTCGGGCAACGACATTTTTATTAGAAATCTTGGAAATATACATTTTCTAATTCTTTTTGTTGCCCGACCCGGAAATCGAACCCGGGACGTCATGCAGTAAGTCCAACACCTGAACCGCTAGACCGCAGAGGCGATGCTTGCCATAAAAGACTACATACTTGAAACTTGGTATGTAGATGTATTATGTAAACGGCTTTACGATTTTAATCCAAAAAAAATGTTAATGTACAGAAGATTCATTTTTGCACTACAGGTAAGCAAAATTAAAAATTATTTGATAGATGAAGGCTGACATTGCACTTCGCGAATATATTCATCTTACGAGAAAAGCCATGCAGACATCATGCAGGCCAGAATTTAAACTTAAGACGCCATCTGAAGGCTCATATAGTATTGAGCGCCGCTTGTATTATAAGCAAGATGTGGTGACATCATTAATGGTTGACCAACTATTTTTAACGCTTTTTGTTTTTTATCATCTACTAGCTGTTCCGGTGAACTTCGTTTCACCCGTTCAATTTGTGTAGGAAAATTAAAAAAATGATTTTCCTAGTTTCCTTGCAGTTTTTTAAGATAAATAGTATCTTATTTTAATGCAGTTTTAGAATAGATTAAGTGATTGAACGGGAAGGTTTATATTATAATCATATTTTATACCCGTGCGAAGCAGGGGACCGCTAGTGTCACAAAAAATGCCAACTTTCTGTCTTGTCTCCAGTCGTCTCGCACCGGCAACGCGAGTGGGGATGCGTGCGAGCGACGAGATCCGTGCCAGCATGGCGGCGTCTGCATCAGCACAGATGATGGACCGGTCTGCGAGTGCCGGGACGGAGACTACGAAGGAGCATTTTGTGAAAGAGGTAAGCATCCAGTGCTATATATTACATGTCTGTGGTTAATAGTCTGTGGTTATCGAATCGAAAAAAGGGTGGATGTAATATGCAGTTATAATAATTATTTATTTTTATAATATTGAAAGGCAAACAAGGAGACGGATTTTTTGAAGGTAAGAAAATCACGCCGCCGTGAGACACCAAAGGTGGTAATAGTACGCTGTCAATCAACACCAACACAGGGAATGCGTAATAGATAAAACTAGTTAAGTTTGGTAGTATTTTGTATAATTTTACATTATCTTTACCGCCAATTTTCACTTGAAGATCTTTGATTAAGAATTTTGTGGCATTTTGTACAGTTTTGTTCAGTGAAAGTGCACAAATAAAATAATCATAAAGAAATTTGCGTATCGTGTATTTTCTTGTTGCCGCCAAATCTCACCCAAGACCCTGACATGACTTATGATTAATTATAATTGAATACTGATTTCGGTAAATTTGATGCAAATTTCTAATTGACTAATGGCAAAATACTAACGTGAATGACAAAACATAAAAAAAGAAAAAAAATCTTTGGTTATAATGCCAATATCCTATCTATGTGACCTTGACTTGATTGATGGTGGTTATCTATGGCTATATTGAAAAATATAAATCCGAAATCGAAATGAGATAAACAACAGATGCTCACGCTATAAAAAAATCAGCGTTCACAAACATGTGCTATCTATAACATTCTGTTAAGAATTAAAACAAAAATATAGAATGCAACAGTCCGAATTATTTAAATATTGATGTAAGAATTCATTATATATTTCTTTTTAAAAACATAAATTAACTAACCGGCTTCATTTTTACAGCATCTTCAGGATTATGTTTGAAAATGACTTAAGAATTCGAAGAATTAATTAAGATCGTCTCACTGAACCTTCTTTGAAGTTTTTACAGTGTGTTAAAGTTTTCAAAATGTTTTGTTACAAAAGAAATTGTTATGAAATACTTTATAACACCAACATATTCTGCGTGTAGTAGGAACAAATTTTCTAAAGGGAATAAAATTTATTTAAGTAGTTATATTTTTACGTAAAATGAGCGTTGAAAAATTTAAATAGGCTTATATACATTCAAATCTACCACTACATATAAACCTGGCCATAAGTCGAAACAAACTCTTTGAAAATCTAAGCTAAAAAATATATATCCATATGAAATTCAGCGAAATCTTAGTTATGTTGCTTTATCAATTTGCAATTTGATTAAAAAAAGGCGGTGATGTCTTAGATTGAACAAACACACTTACATGTATATATATAGTTATATACCACTAGACCACAGGGGCGATCATTAATAGAATTAATTTAATAAAGTTTGTCACTAATTTTGTACTTACACGCTCTAATGGCATGGGTCCTGAATATATATATCCAAATCCCTCTCGCGGTAAGCAGAGAGTATCGAGTGCCAAATGTCAATTCTTGCTAATCTCTAGGTAGGTCATCCTTCACGTTAGTTATGCTTTTCATACAAATACGCAGGTTTCAGAGACTCTTGACACCGCCCTCGGATAAACTTCGATCGATTTAATTGTGGTATGTGAACCTAAGTTTCCGTGGTACCTACATCCATCACTTTGAATGAACGGAGAATACTTTAAAGCCATATAAAAGAAAGAAAAAAACCTGCTATAATATTATGAATAAATGTCACGGCTATGCAACTTCACTAGTAACTTAAAGATGTAATTAAAAACACTCCTAATAAATATTGATTATAAGTTATTTAATATAAATTATTTTTATAAGAACCCCATCTTTATTTATCAAGACCAACTACTTTGTATCCAAACTTTATGAATATAGTTTATACGCCATCTGTGATCTCTGATCGTTATCAATATATTTGTTTGTGTGTGTCAAATGCATGGTAGTATGTGTAATGGTTTATTTTTTTATTTAATATTCTTTGTTTGCATTACTGTTGAAAAATATTAGCTTTCTGCACTTCTCCTACACATCTATACATATAATAAATCTGTGAAAGGGTCAATTCTGTACATTGAAAATATTGAAAAAGTAAATAGCAGGGGGTGTTACTGAATCGATACCAAACCCAGATATGTGAAAAAAAAATTTTGTCTGTCTGTCTGTCGTATGTTCAGGCATCACGTGAAAACTAACGGTTCGAGTCGATGAAACTTGGTATAATTAATTATACTTTATTATTCTGGTCATAAAATGGGATACTTTTTGTCCTGGAAAAATACGTAGAAAAAAAGTAAATCTTAATTTTTCAGTTTTAGACCGACATCCGCGCGGACGGAGTCGGCGGACGCTAGTAAACAATAAGTGTGCAAAATTTCATACTCCTCCGTTAGCGCAATTTCCGTGAATTGTTAGGCATATCGCGTGCATTGTGTCAAAGTACAATAAAAAAGACTTTTGAGGTATTTTTATTTATTTTAAATAAAAATAATTATCTAAGTCCGACTAAAAAGGAAGAGGTAAAACCAGGTTAGTCAAATATACTTAGTCCCACAATGTGACAGGTCACAGAAGGCAAACCTATCGTAAACTGGGCACGTATCAAATACCCAATAACATGGTTGCTATTAGAAAAGTAAAAAAAGTAAAAGTGAAAAAGAAAGGTTAAAATGTGAACATAAAATGAAATATTCAATCGTTAAAATTGAAAAAGATATGCATTAAAATTTAAGTTATTTTACATCAAAATTGATAAAAAGTATACCTTAAATTGAAGGAATATAATGCTTTACTGCCATTTGGTAGGAAAAAGCACAACTCTATATTATGTATAAATAGCAGGGCTTACCAACCCGACCAGTAATTAAATCAACGCTTTAATATATGTACATTAGGCCAATCGCGTATATTTTGCCAAAGTACAGTAAATGAGACTTGCGTGCGAAATTCACATTACAGTCAAACCGAGTACATATTCGGTGTTGCCATTAAGTGCATCGCATTGTTTAAAAGCAGTTGATTTAGCGCTAATAAGTTCCATTTATTTTAACAAGTCGCTTAAAATGTAGAAACTTTTTAAAGAGAATTTGTTTAACAAATTTTAGACTTTTTGAAAGTAGAGGCTGCCAATTGTCGAGTAGCCTTTAATACACAAAAGTGTAAAAGTATCTATAATTAGATGGTAGAATTATAACCTTAATCAGAAGAAATGCGTCACTCTGTGCTATCACCAGAGTTTAGTAAAGTTGTCTTGGCTATAAATAACTAAGTCTACTGTTTGTTATGATATGACTTCTCAAAACAAGCCTTCGCAAACAAGAAGGTGAATTTCCTAATAGTAAGAAATTCACGCCGCCTAGAGACACCAAATGTGGTAATGATGCGTTGACAACCTGATGCCGGAATGTTACCTCGAGCAAAAGTAAGTTTACTGGCTACCTTACACTCCGAGCCGGGACACATCAAGGACAATTACTGACGTTATTGCGACAGGAATAGGTAAGGCTACTTGACATACAAAAATTGCATGTCAAGATGGTATTATTAAATATTATTCTACTATTTTTTTAAATTTTATATTAAAAGGAATTTTATCAATAATAGTGATTTTTTAATTCAACTAAAGCGGCCCGCCCCGGCTTCGCATGGTTACGAAATGTACATAATATAAACCTTCCTCTTCAATCACTTTAACTATTAAAAAACCGTTTGCTAGTGATTAATTTAAAAAAATGAATCATTCTATTCTTCTATATTATGAACTAGCAGAAATTATAGTTAAATAAATACTAATACATATCATATATATTATTGTATTTCATTCTGATAGTACAGACGCAGAGTTGTTACCTA
Source organism: Calephelis nemesis (assembly GCA_002245505.1). Classification (NCBI taxonomy): domain Eukaryota; kingdom Metazoa; phylum Arthropoda; class Insecta; order Lepidoptera; family Riodinidae; genus Calephelis; species Calephelis nemesis. Next base: position 149,270 of record NJDD01008235.1, on the reverse strand, counting down.
TTTTGAAATTTCGTTTCGTTTTGAGCCGTTTTCGTATTTTAGTGAGAATATTGAATAACAGTTGCCCTTCATACATTTAATTAGGTTCATTCAAATTGCAAACGAAACCAGCTTTTAACGATGCTTTAATCATTGCCTGCATATTATTATAAAGGGAGATGTGATTTTAATGAACCGTGTTTGTAATTTAAATTGAGCTAGAGTCCTCTGTGCGACGCGCACTGCACGATTAAAGTCTTCGTTTACCGTAATTACGGCAATGCCGGCGGCGAGCGTTTCGTTACGGAAACAGTTGGAAACACCTGGCTTAATATACATTTATGGGCAATTTTGTCTAGTTTCTGGTTTATGTATGTTGATGATAAATAAATAAATATCCCTGGGCAAATTACACACCTTTAATTTTATTTTGTCTTATAAGTGTCTTCACGCCCATATCCTCAAACCAGGGCACCCACGACTAGCCGAACACACTAAGTACCACAATGTGATAGGTGGCAAGCCTATCGCCAACCGGGCACATATCTTATCCTGAGCAACATGTTTTTTCTGGAAAAATGGAAAAGCCTAAATTTCTTTATGTTGCCCGTATGTTTACCTCATGCAGTCAAGTCCAACAACTGAAATGCTAGACCACAGGGGCGATCTTGTCTTATGGGTACTACTACTATAGTACTAAAACAGAAATACTAGAATACAGAAGACAGAAATATAGACTCTTAGACCAAGGAGGTGATCAAAGTAGTGTACCCAGTACGAAATTTAGCCCATATTGGACCATTTACCTTCTTACCAGATCGTAAGATGTGAGGAAAGGATAAATGGTTCATTTGGCCAATCCATTGGGTTAACAAGACCACTGGGGATAGATCAGGTATGGATCCACCACAATATGTATTCCTGCCGCTATAAAGACAATGTCATGGTCCAGTCTGGAGGGTAGGGTAGTCGGGTAGTCTTGCACAATAGGTCTAATACTTCAGCTACAGGATAGCTATGTATTGTCTATGGGCCATGTTATGCATGACTGTGGTGTCTACTGGGCGTGTGTGTCTCCTACCATCTCGTGATAGTTCGTTGTCTTTTGCAAAAAAAGAGTATCGTCTACAATTATAGACGTGGTGTCTTAGGTTCGGTTGTTTACGGTGCATTTTTTTTCCCCATAAACATGAAACTTATTTGTTAATAAAATTTACCTAATATGTTTACTCTATACAACGTGAGCTGCACTTACAGTCCTCATTCACTGTAATTACGGTAAAGGCAGCGGTGTTCGTTCCACTACAGCAAACAGTTGGGAACACCTGCTTTGTATTTTAGGACATTTGCATCTTATTTAACTTAGCACTTTGACTTCAACTTAGCAACTTTGATTCGTAATGACAAGCAGATTAAAAAATGTATTCTATACCCTATGTATCCCCTTTTTGCGTAGTCATTGCGTCCCGCCTGAACGGATGCACCAATTATGATCATTATTTTTTGACGTGACATCCTTATATATATAATTCTTCTGTGAGTGTGTATGTCACTGAACTCCTAGACGGCTGGACCGCTGTTGATGAAAGTTTTTGTGCGTGTTCAAGGGAATTCGAGAATGGTTTAGATTTACAATTTGGTCTCCTGGAAAATGTTTTTTTTAATAATAAGTCGTTGTTGATTTTGGAATGTTTCACATCGGATCCAACAGACTGCGCTACTGTCGAAGCATTAATGTCAAGCGATACGAAGTTTGCTAGGTCAGCTAGTCGTCTTAGAATTCGATAGAGCCAGCTGCACGCACCAAAAACATGACTCATGTGGCGTTACGTCGCTCTGAGGCGTTCCATTTAAGGCTTGAAGTGCAAGGGAGAGCGCGAAACGAGCAACAAAGAAGTACAATCGGCCCCCATTCTTATGACGTTTCACGTTCAACTATTGTCAGTAAACCAACTTTACAGACAACCGCTTTTTGTTATGTTAGTAATTGTATGCAAAAGTTACTGGAAAAATGAAAAAGACCGTGGTTTTCCCCGATTGGTCTGAGTCCGCTACGGAGAATACGTTCCTCTCAGCAACTTGTAAGAAGCAAGCACTGGGTAAAATGTAGGTCAATACTACCAACACTATTACTTGGTGGTAGAGAGCTGTGTCGGGACTTGCCCGGGTATTCACCGTCTTACCTATTCCTGGCACCATCATGATTCTGTCATGTTTCTTTATTCATGGTAGGGTAGTCGGTATACTTTCACAATAGGCCTAACATCCCTGCCGCAGGACAGCAACATGCATGTTAAATCTATGGTGTCTATAAGCCACGGTTATCTTTTCCTATCCGGAGGCCGGTCTGCTTGTTCGCATCAGATAAAAAAAAAACATAGAAATACTTAAATAAATACTAGAATAAAATTAAATACATATACCCCGAAATACAGACATCTAGAAGTTATTCACATCTACGTTGGTAAGCGAACCCGAGCCTCTGAGTTGGTCAGTGGTGTTAGGCATGTACATTAAACCTTTCGGCCTACAAGGTAGTGAATATAATACGAGTATATGGAAAACTTTAAACGAAATGTATTTAGCAGTTTTTTTAATTACAACATATTAAAAAAAAACTGTAAACATAACTTTGTCATGTAGATAAATTTTATGAGAAAATGTAGTTTATTATTGAACTCGGGTCTCTATCTTTATCAAATTTTATCATGTCTGTGAAACGGTTCAGCCGTAAAAGCTTAACAGACTTTTATATATACTCGTATAATTTTAGGATGGTAGCATTAATACCATAAGGTTCTTTAACTGTGACTCTAATTATCATTTCATAAAATTTTTAAAATAATTTTTTTAAGTAGTGCAGTTTATCTATGAATAAATCAATTTCGATCCGGTTTTTTGATTGAAGCTGGCGTAATCACTGTAGTTAGCTTTTTACGGACAGGTTTTGCTTAGAGGTATAGATTTTTTAATTTCATGATTTTAACCAGATAGAGATTGCTCATACGGATTCGATTATAACAATCAACGATTCGCATTCAAACGTACCCTATCAATGTTACTTTTTTATTTCCGAAACTAATTGTTTTGAGCTACAGCTGTGTCCCATTTACAAATTAATTAAAAGCAAAGGTGAATAACTCTAAACAACTGTTGATCGGTATTGATATTAAACAAAATAACTGTAAAACCAACTGGCTACTCCAGTCCAGTAATAACTTCAAATAATATTTAACTAGATATTGCCCACGGGTACACCCACGTATTATAGTTACTTGGCTCTCTCGCAGAAATGAAATGAAATTTATTTATTTACTGAATATGTGTGTTAGAAGTTTTTCCTCTGACTAGATATTAGGATAAAAATAGTCTATATTACTTTACTACGTCCTACTGTCTTTGCTATCTCTACACACAAACTTATGTACGATATAATACCATCTAAAGAAACCAACCTACCTACCTACTAAGAAACATCTAAAAGAGCATTTCTTTGCCACAGCTTAGACTCTCAATTCGTTCATATAATTTTACTTTAGGTTTATGTTTAGTTTAATTTTGTTTATTTGTTTTGTTATTTTTTTATGTTATATGTTTTAGTTCATTAAATAGTATATATTTAGTAGTTTATTTATCTGTACACCAAGTCTACTTATTTCAGTTATTACAGATACAAATATACAAATATCTTTATTCAGCTATTTTACATGATATCATACAGTAACTGTTCGGTAGCAACTGCAATATTCGAAGGACTGTGACGCAGCTACTAACGCCCACCTCCGTATAAAACAATTACATAATCGACTCTTTTTCGTGAATAATACAGTTAATATAACGAAATAACATAAAAATACTGTTGAAAAATATTTAAACTAAAGATTTTATAAAATAAGGTTAGTTATGTATAATATTGATTTTAAGTATGTGTGTTTGTGTTTGATGTATCTATGTGTGTGTGTGCGTTGTGTATAAATGTGTGTTTATGTGTGCATGCGCCAATGTGTTTGTGAGTGAAAATATGATAAAAGCTTCAATAACTTATAGTTTGTAAAATTTATATTAAAAATGTCTGATTTCCAGTAGCCAAAAGATTCTCCACATCATCATAATTCAGGTTTTGTAACCAGCAGCTGAGTTTTAACTTACTTATTACTTTCCTTTTACGAGTCGGCTGGAAGAAATTTCTTTTATTAGAGATAAGCTTGTCTTTTGTATTTTGTTTTTTTACTTTTAAGTATTTTTTTGTCATATCAGTTGTGTATAATAAAGAGTTAATAATAATAATAATACCATTACATCTATTTCAATTCGAGGTTGAAGTTCCACTCTGAGCTCGGACTATGTCTGTGTCCGGTCAAAAGACCGGCATACCGGGGGTCGCAATTTTTGAGGGATAAGGCAAATCCTAGAGTGGGAGAAGCTAATAAACAACCCTCAGTTAGTTGGTGGAAAACGGATTTCAATTTGATGAGCGTTGAAGAGTTGACCAGCGTTCAGGGCTTTTTTTCCTTTATTTCAGCTGTCGCTTTGTTTTTACAAAAAGTAAAGTTCTAAATTCTATCTTTTGTCCATTAATAAAATATTCTTATGTTTTAGAGTAATGGATTAATGCATCAAAATATATTGAAAAACTGATAGCAAAGCCTTGTTTTATATGATAAGGTACCGTACAAGCATAAAACTCTCAACAACCGTATCCTATAGACACCATTTAAATATTTTAAATATTATAGGTATCGCTGTCTTATGACCAGCGTATTAGGCATAGTGTGCAAGCATACACCAACACTAATAATAAAAACAGGTAAAGCAATGGATACCTACCTGGGCAAGTTGATCAGCAGTTTACCTTCAGTGGGCTCGTTGGTAACGTTTTATTTAGCTTTTACTTATGATGATCTATTTTACACAGGAGACCCGTACTAAAACGGGATACATGTATCCGTATTCTAGTTTGGAGTTAAAGTACTTTGTTAAGGTTTAAGCATTATCCAGATGATTGTTATCAAGCCCTTATGACGCCTTTCACAAAGGTGACCTTGGTGGAAACTTTAAAACAAATCAAAATTTGGATTAAATCTACGTTCCACGAGGATGCAAACTGCTACTTCAATATCTCAGCTACTAGGTACTTTTTCAGTTTGCAGTGTCTGGTTTAGATCTTAGGGTCAAGTGACGTTTGTTTCGTATTATTAGAAAACGCTTTTGCTTGTAGGTAGTCCTTTATTATAAGAAATATGACTAACATTTGTTAGTAATATATTTGTTATATAACATTTGTTAGTGACATTTGTTAGCATGTAGCTACTGTTACAATTTTCCTTCAATCAAACATATGACAGATTTTAAACATGTCTTAGATTTCACGTTAATCTATAACATTGCTGTTAAAGGTTGAGTAGATGTTTTCCGGAATATATAAGAAATAAAAATAACTTTTCCCCCGTGTTGGTCTGGGCTCCTTTGCAGAATAGACCATCTGCCTTTCTTGCCAGGCAGCTCGTAAAAGGCGAGCATAGGTTTATCATCACTAACACCGTGACATCTGACTAGGTGGTAGAGTTTCGCAGCGAGTCACCCGGATTGGTACCACCGCCTTACCTATTCCTGCCGCCATAATGTCATGACGTGTTCCGGTCCGGAGGGTATGGTAGCCGGTAAACTTACTTTTGCTCGAGGCCTAACATCTTGACCTCAGGTTGGCAACGCACCATTACCACCTTTGGTGTCTCTAGGCGGCGTGAATTTTTTACCATCAGGAAATCCGCCTTCTTGTTTGCCTTCCTATAACATAAAAAAAACTACATTTAAAAACCGACTTCAATAATAAAAAGTAATAAAGTTTTTTTTTTATATACTATCTATTATTTATATGTGAATGAACAAATTACATAAATCAGTGCCGAAACCGAGAAATCGCTGTACATTGGTACCTATAAAAAAAGGTGTGTGTGCGATTCACACACGATAGAAGTGAAACTTCACTAAATTGGCATTAGAATGAAATGATTATATATAATCCTACACATTTTTTTATTTGTGTCTCTTACCTGTCGTTTTTTCCGTTGCATCCGGTTTGAAATCACAACGATTCTAAAGAAGTTTCACTTCAATATAGTACGGGCCATATTGAGAACCTCCACCTTTTTTACAAGTCGGTTAAAAATATTTCGTCTGTGTTCTGTTCATTGGAAATATCTTCAATAAATAGATACAACTTTCCAATTTGCAATGGATATGGATTAAAAGATTACAATTCAAACCAGCTTGTTTGCTAATATTAAAATGGCCAGTCCAATTGAACGACTAAACGTAGCCGGGGTAATCTCCGTGCAACGTTTTGTTCGGTGCACAATACGAATACCAAGGGATATGTCCTTTGTTCTTTTACGTCCACTGTTACGTAATAGGATATGCTTTGCTTTAAGCCTTCACCGTGTATATATGTACTGAGTATGTGTAGAATTATTAGTAGCAGGAAAGTAATTAAATATGTATATTCACGACTGAATCTCCGATGAAGTAGGCAGACGTACAATCAGGGAGTTCACGTTTATACAGTACTATATACATATATACTGTTTTTATAAGAACATTAGCTGCTGTCCGCGGCGTTGCCCGCGTAGTTAATGGTCCCACAGGAACATTTTTTCGGGATACAAACCAGTCTATGTTAACACATTGGATTAACATCCACGTTACCTTCTACGTGTGTGCCAAATTTCGTGAAAATCAGTTAGGCAATTTTTGAGTGAAGGAGTAATAAACAAACTAACAAATAGACAAACTTTCGCATTTGTTATAGTAAAAGGATTGCAAAAACATATTTTGAGTTTGCTCGATTTAGGAACCGATCTCGGGACCTGGAGAAGTCAACCTAAATGATTGTGTAGGATATAATTTCTTGTAAGAAAAGCCGTTGAACAAGCACACTGTTTTCTTGATGGTAGGAGTCAACATTGGTTTATACATATCATGGTTTTGCAAATGCGTCGCTGTCCTGCGACCAGGGTGATAGCATAATATAAATTACCTTGCAAATTTACCTGCTACTTTACCCACCTAATCAAAACCCGACAGTGTCATTATGTAAGAAGGTGGATACCTAGCCTGCAAGTTTTTACACAGCACTCTGCCAGCAATAGTCTATTAGGAAATAACCAATTTAACCTACATGGTTTAAAAAGTTTTTTTTTCAAAATGTAAAAATACATTGTACTCAATTTCTTGGGAAACATGTATTTAAAAATACATGTTTACACTTTATACACTTTAAACATTTTGTAATTTTTAAATAAAAACTATTAAAACACTTATTTATAATAATTAATCATTACTGCCGACGGTTATTTGGATACTACCATCTTATGCTGTAGTTTGTGCTTATGCTGTAGTTGACGACAATCTCAAGAAAATACATAGATATCGTGTAACTAGATAATTTAAAAAAAAGAAAGAAAATATATTTATTTGCGGAATATGCGTGTTGAAATTGTTACAAAATTATTTAAGCTTTTCAACATATTCTACCATATTGTGGTGTGCAAATATTTTAATATTTTTATAAGTGATTATTTAATTATATACACAATGTTTTAATATTGGTTAGGCACATGGAGTTTCTTACTATTTCTAAAATGTGATTAACCTTGGACTTCAACATTTGTTTGAAACAAATGATGATGTTTTTTTTACAAATACACATACAAATACATCATTTGAAACAAATGATGATGTTTTTTTACAAATACACAGAATATATAAACAAGGTAAAGGTAATATTTTGAGAGACTTAAAAAGTGGCTTACATGAATGCAACTGATTAACACTACATATTGCTCTTATACACTTCTTTTGAACTTTAAAGATTTCAATTAGTTCTACAGAATTTCTCCAAATAGGAATACCATATTGCAAAACGGAAGAAACATACCCATGATACGCTAAAAGAGATGCTTTTAAGCCTGACACTTCTCTTATTCGTCTTAACACATATATAAACCTATCAATTTTGTTATAAAGTGAATCAATGTGCGACTTCCAATTACAAAATTTATCAATTTTTATTCCAAGGAACAACCACCAACAAATCTACATTATACATAAGTATTATTTAAAAAAACATTTAATTTTTTAGTCTCTCTATAGTGTGCTTGAAATTCAACTAACTTTGTTTTTATTTTTAGCTTATACATTAGCTTATAAAGTACATTAAATCAATAAATAAAACAAAACCCACACTACCATGCAAATGACACACACAAACAAATATATTGATAATCACGATAAAATATCACAGATGACGTACCAAAAAGTTTAGAAACAAAGTAGTTGGTCTTGAGAAATGTCTTGGTCATGACAAGTCATGACGTGTTCCGGTTCGGAGGGTAAGGTAGCCGGTAAACTTACTTTTGCTCGAGGCCTAACATCCCGGCCTCACGTTGGCAACGCACCATTACCACCTTCGGTGTCTCTAGGCGGCGTGATTTTCTTACCATCAGGAAATCCGTCTGCTTGTTTGCCTTCCAATATCATAAAAAAATAATGAAGATGGCATTCTTATCAACAAGTTATTAAAATTTATTGTGATCGAATTCCGACCAATGGGCGACCAATAGTTTATATAAATAAACGATTTTTATATGGTTGGGTGTAGTTAACCTACTCGTATTTATTTTCGAGTATCACTGGCTGTTGCCATCTACTTCGTACACATGTTGACATGACTTATTGTGGATAGTGAAAGGAACGAAAGATTTCAGTGCAGTGAAAGGTATCCAAAATGTTTATCCGGGCTATAATCTACTATTACACAAAATTTGTTTGAAAAGTGAAACTCATCTAACCGTTGTAAAACTAGATTTTAAAATAAAAATACTAAAAAGTAAAAAATATATTTATAAATCCGCGAATAGGGAGGCAGAGGCACAACCGAAGACATTAAGTCCCACAATATGATAAAAGTAAGCCTGTCGTCAACCAGGCACATATCCAATCCCAACAGAGGCACAACCTCTGTGTACCTCTTCGGGAATACGGGCGTGAAGATACCATTTTTTTAGGAATAAATTCTAGAAACATATGATATGTTTTGCCATTTGTCAGAGTAAACAAAAGATGTAACTGAAGTGTCGTTATGATTTTAAGTTTTAACATCGTCTCAAACGACTTATAGGGAATTTAATAAAATTTAAAGAAGTTTGCTTGCATCCCGTCAAAGTTTTTAATCTTATTAGTTTGAGTTTGAAATTTTACTTGAAACTTACGTCATATCTTTTGCTGTTTAATCTGAAATGTACATAAAGAATAATAAATCCATTTCATATTACGTATTCTTATCTAAATATACTTTTTCTAGTACTTATAGATTGAACGGGGAAATAAGATAATGTTTCATAACTTTTATCAATCAAAAAGTTACGGTAGTACTAAAAAATGTGAAACAAATTTTTACAATGTGCTATATTGCATTTGCAAAATGTTTCAGGAACTACGTCGGGAGTACTAGGAATCATATGCTGCTTTTACCAGCGTATTTTATTATCGTTTTATTTTGAGAGTGATTAAAAATTGATTCAAATATTGGAAATACACGCGACGTTTCGAGCAGTTCCATGAAGTTGGATTATAATTGGTTCTTTGAAATTTTTTTCTAGATTTTTTTTTGTACAAGCATAATAGTCAACCTTAATAAGTATATTCACACCCATATCGCCAAAGAGATAGACAGAGGCACAACCAGGGCACCCACGACTAGCGGAAGACACTAAGTCCACAATGTGATAAGTGGCAAGCCTATTGCCAACCGGGCACACATCCAATCCCGAACAATATTTTTGTTATTAGAAAAATAGAAAAACCACATTTTCTCTTTCTTGCCCGACCAACCTTGTCAACCTTCAAGCCGGGTAGTGGAACTAGAGAGAAATGATGTGTTGCCAACGGCAAGCGCTGACGTTATGTCGGCAGGAATAGGTAAGGAGATGGTACCAATCCGAGCGAGTCGCTGCGCAATTTTACCACCTAGTCAGTTGTCACGGTGTTAGTGACGGTAAGCCTATCTCGCCTTTTATGAGCTGTCTGGCACAGGAATGCAGATGGTCTATTCTGCTAAGCAACCCGGACCACGGAGAAAACAAACAAACTAAATCTAAAAGTTAATAAACAATTTGAAACGTTATGTTTAGTTAAATCTGAGTTAGACAATATAAATGGCGGACTACTGACAAACTTTGACAATCTAAACTATGACTACAGACCACCAATTAGAACCGCTCCTCGAGATATACATACTTTGCATAACTACTGTTTATTGCTTCGCCTGTCCTGAATACATTATGTTTCTGATTATGTTGTTGCATAGATAGGTTTATTACATACATATGTGTGTATTTGAATTTACGATTGTGTATTTGATGCTTGTAACAATAAAATATGTATATAGATACAGTGACATAAAGTAAGGTTAAAATAAATGTGTGTGTCAATCCAAAGATTTTAAAGATATTATTTATATATTTTTTTATTGTCACGGCTGTATCTACATACGGGAGTGTGCGAGAGTGAGTCCACGACTAGCCAAAGATACTAAGTCCCACAATGTGATAGGTGGGCATGCCTATCGCCAAATAGGCACATATCTAATACTAAGCAATATTTTTTCATTAGAAAAATTGCAAAAATATATTTTCATTTCGTTGTCCGACCCGAATATTGAACCAGAGACCGAAAATGGCAAACAATTATAATTAGTTATTAACTATTTAAAATTGTTTATAGGTAGAAATCTAAATAGGTATATATAAATTACGTGTCACGTTTGTCCGCGATGAACTCCTAAACTACTAAACCGATTTCATTCAAATTTGCAGTTTGATCCAAGTTGAAAGATAGGATAGCTTACATATCAATTTATGATCAAAAAATTACCATCCCAGCGAAGCCGGAACAGGCAGCTACTTAAAATATAAAATGTACATAAAACTATTTCTTTTATAGTATTAAAAAAACGATAAAATTGTGACTTAATTTCGTTATTTTAGTCAAAATTTGTCGCTGGATATGGCCAAAATATACGGCTAACTTGGCAACAGTATCTGTCAATCCGCATTTTGGAAAGTGTGGGGTGACTCGTATAAAATCTATGGAAGAGTTGCGTTCGGAAAGTGTTTTTTCGTTTGTCGATTTTGATTCCACCGCCCCGCTTGGATATCATCAACACACACAAAATAATCTCGAAACGGAGAAATTCCGCACGGAAATAATCTAATCATATGTGACAGATCCATTGATTTCTATGTATTTGCTGCGTTGGAAATTTTGAATCCAGATTCCGTAAAAAAAATTAAGCATGTATGTGGCAGACCTTAACAAATGATGGGGTTGTTACATTCTGACACCACAATTCCGTATGGTTAAAAGGGCAATCGCGTGTCGGCAGTTTATTTCTAATTTTAGTATATTGTACGTAAATTCTTAAACGTTTGAGAACACAGGTTTATAACTCTGTATACGACTCCCCACAGCGTTCCAAAACGAGGCAGCCATAGAAATAATTTTTATTATAGTAATGTATTTTTATTTCCTACCGTAACAGACCTTGACCTTTAGCTGTTGAGGCTTTGAAAACATTTTAGCTGTTACAAAGAAATTTTTATGTGAGAAGTGACTCGAATGGTACTTTACCGTTTTCGCTACAAAGGGCAACGGTAATGAGTAGATAAAATATAAAAGCCTTATAACAAATGGTTCCTTCGACTCACGATTTCAGCTTTGAAGGTTCTGATATTGTGCGTGTTCTAGCACCTGTGTTGTAGGTGAAAGAAAATACTTTTATAATTCAAGGACGTAATAAATTCTTCCGGATATGTTCGTTTTATTTTATGGCATTGGAAGGGAAACAAGCAGACGGATTTCCAGATCGTAATAAATTCACGCCGCCTACGGACACCAAAAGGGTGATGGTGCGATGCCAAACTTAGGCCAGGATTTTTGGCCTCGAGCAAAAGTAAGTTTGCAGGCTACCTTATCCACTGAATCGGAATACGTCAACGGCAAGCGCTGATATTATGGCAGTAGGAATAGGTAAAAGTTTTATGTGAGAAGACAGTGAATAAGCACATGGCTTGTTTGATGGAGAGAGACAGCCGTGGTGTATAGATAACATAGATCAGGGGTGGGCAAATTCTTTTGATCACGGCCGGTAAATTAAAAAAAAATCTAGTGGCGGGCCAGAAAATTAAAATTAATCTTGAGGCGGTCCGGTTAATTAAAACACCTAAAATAGCAGTAAATATTACGATTATAGAACGTTGTATAAAGATATAAGGTATTTTTTTAATTTTACATCCTTTATTAAAATAAAACCTATTTATGAAGTCGTAACATGTGTAATACGAAATATATATGTTTGAAGTATCGATTCAGTATTTTAATTGTTAAATTTTCAATAGTCTTTTAACATTTCGACCATTAATTTTTTTAAGGAGGTTCATATTTTTTCTTAAAAAAACCTTCGGCGGGCCGGATTAAAAGCTCTCACGGGCCGGATCCGGCCCGTGGGCCGTAATTTGCCCACCACTGCCATAGATCTTATAGGTCGTTGCGTGTCACTATCCTGTGGCTGTTAGTCCTTTGCAAGTGTACCAACTATCCTATCCTTCTTTCTGAACGGAACATTATAGTGTCATTATAGGTATAATATGTATGGATTAGATAAGGCGGTCAATACGAGAACTTCCTTTTTGGAGTTAATTGGAAAATAAACATGACTTATGTAGTATAAATTATAAATAATTCAAAATTTTGAATGAACACCGACAAAACCTACCTGAAATGTATTAAAGAGTCCTTTACGTTAACTCGATTGCGTCATCTTTCGAACGAAAAAATGCATCAAAATTCACATCACTCTTCTTTGGTCGTTGGTTAAAAACAGTTCATAAACGAAAAGTTTTAAAATCAAA
>NJDD01008235.1:118573-136305 GCA_002245505.1 Calephelis nemesis | reverse complement strand
CAAAACCTGTTTTTTTTGAGTTGGTTGAAAGATAAGCATCTTAAAATGGGAAATTATGAAACTTAAATAAGCGTTATGAATATTCCAAGAATAAAAATATTAACCTGACCTCACTTCTAGGTGCGCCTATTCACTATACCTTTATGTGGCCTTGTTATATATTGAAGAAGTAGGCGCTTTAGTACTAAAGACTGAAATATGAAGAATAATGTTTCATATCGTATTAAAATAACGATATTAAGCAGTTTAAGTGGGTAACTTTTTTTATCAGATAAGACCGCGAACTATCAAGCTTTCTGAGCGTAAAAGACAAACAACCGTATCTTGTTACCGGGGTGCGTGTAATGCATGTCTACCGGCTGTTTTACCGTCTGGACCGAAACATGACATGGCTAAGACTTCCATCGTTGCGGTAGGAATAGGTAAGGTCGAGGTTCTTCACCCCAAGAATAATTTTGTACTTAAGACATCAGACCAGGTGGGTTACCATAAGCTCTTAAAACAGTATTATTATAATACTTATTGTCATCGGAGAAAGACAACCTTAAGACGTATGGCATAAAATTGCATATACTCGTATAAGTCGACATTTAGAAACATGGAAATAATACTGCTATAAACAGATTGGAAGTGGGGCAGAGATAAGATTTTAATTTTGGATGAAATCTACTTTATTTATACTCGCTTAACATTTAAAGCTACTAATGTCTATGGATTAAAGCATTGCATTTTCCACTTTCCCTTCAATTTTTTCACGTATTTCTTGCAATTGGAACCTTTTCCTAACATTATCTAACACAACAAAACAAGCAATAGCAAAATTGGTCCATCTCATCAGGAGTGATGCGATTACGTTACAAATAGGCGTTGTCATGGGCTTTTGATTTTTGAAAATTTTATTATTATAGTTCTTGTACTAGTTTTTTTAATAGTTTAACAGTATTGTAAAATAATCTCCATTCGTAGAAAGTCGGCACTATTACCCAAGATACTGGTATTTATATTTATTTTAGAAACATAAGTTCTAACATTGCTGTTATGCACTTTATTTTGAAATTTGAATGGGATCTTCATTGTAAAATGCTATGTTTTTTTAAAGTTTTGGCATGGGCGTTAGCATTTGCCGTTAGCGTCAAGTTTAAGTTTGTATCAAGTTAACCCAATTTAGCAAAATCGGGTTAATTTGATACAAACTTATTAAATGTTAATCATCAGTCATCCTAAAAAGTTTTGTCAGGGTCTTGGGCAAGCTCCTTACTCAAGCTCATCTAGTGAAGTTTGACGGCAAAACTATTTTCTTCATGAATACTTATATACTTCTCTTCTTCTCTTTGACTGAATAAAATTATGCAAAACTCCACCGAATATCACTAATTTTACATAATGAATGTATACGATATTAGATTATTACAAAAAAACTGCCACAATCTTTGCTCTCGATGGCACCAAAACCCGCTTTAAAATTAAATCTTATTGTTCCCTCGTCATCTTTTTTATACATAGGTAATTAGATTTGTCACTTGTTCGTTTCTTCCTTTTTCGTTTTTCACACTTCGCTGCAACTTATCGTGCTCAATAGTTACCGAGAGAACCCTTCTATCAAATAAATTGGATATAAAACTTTACCTCTGAAACCCTCGGGAAACATTTAATATAAATCTTCACGATAGAAAAGTGTTAGGCGGAATCTCCCATTTTTTACCGAGGACCGAGGATAAGGTAGCGTCCATTATCGGGTCAAGTCAAGCGATATTTCCATTGTACTTTCTTATATTTTTTTCTTGCTCTATTTGCTGAGTTTTCGTGATATTGTACAAAGCATAATTTTATCGTCACTATGGTCTAGTGATCTGATGTTGACTCGATTTTATGAGGTCCTGGGTTCGATCTATGGGTCGTCATTTTTCAATATTCTAATAAAACTAATGTTCGAAATTGGATATGTTCCCGGTTGGGAGTAGTCTTGCCACATTGTAAGAGTTATAACTAACTCTTACTGTAACCCTCAACTCACCCTAACCCTCACTGTGGGAGACCTGCTTGTACGTCTGCCTAAACCTTCGGGGATACGGTCGCTTCGAAGATACTTATAATTTTATCTTCTACTAGCTTATATTCGTAGGTCGACTACAATGGTGTTGAACTATGAGCCAAAACCACAAAAAATTGTGTGTGTACTTATGTACACGCGTTAGAAGTTATACTTCTTCGGCGTAATAAGATAAAAATCTTTTTAAAAATGTTATCTTTTGCCTTATTTTACATTTGTAGACAAAATGACACTAACCATAGAATAAAGAAATAGTGTGAATACAGTTGTCAGTTCTCACGCAAACATACGTAGATATTCTTACTTTTACTTTGTTGGTACTTTTTTTTGAAAAACTAAAATGTTATCTGTAGCTAACATCATCATGTCGGTTTTTCGTGACGGTGTGCGCGCGCATCGTAAAAATTTACCCTCATCATTTTTTCCTAACGCGCCAAAAGAAGTATAACTTCAAAAATACTTGAGTTAAAAAAAATAGGTAAGGCGGTGGCCCTCTACCACCAGTAATCAATACTAATAATCATTAACCACGAAGAGGTAGGTCGATAGTAAAATTAAACTGTATAAATTATAAATATAGCATAATTATTGTTGTTATTGTGACAGTAGTTTTGCGTTACTGGTTCAGAGATTTTTTATAGATCCAGGAATGTATAGTCTAATAAGTATAAATGTTTATTATCATGGGATCAAATCAAAGCCTTCTCAATGAGCGTTTTAGTTAAATACGCTAACTACTTCACTAACGATGCGGTCAAAAATTATGTTATAAAAGTACATTGACTTTGTTAATTTTGTCATTAACCTCGGCGAAAGTTCATAAACTCTCATTAAAGTTGAACCCTTGAGGTATGTAATGATCGTAACTCTTCTCTTAAAAGGACAAGTACATCCCAGAAGAAGACTTTATGGATAACATTAAAGTTCTTTAGGCAAAAGGTTATTATATTTGTTAATTGTGGGTCAAACTGGCATAAAAATGGTGACGTTTTTTTCGTGACATTTGAAGGCAAACAAGCAGACGGATTTTCTGATGGTAAGAAATTCATGCTGCCTAGAGTCACCAAAGACGGCAATGGTGCGTATCGTGGTGGTAGTGTGGTCGTATAGGCGAATTCACCATTAATTTAGTGAGAAGTCAGAATGTACCAAATCATTTTCATAAGCGGGTCTCTGAGTTGGAGCCATCTGAAGATAGCATAAATGTTACAAAGGGCGATGCTGTCTTACATTCGAAATCTGCAGTTTTAATAGAGAAAACTGACACTGTGGAAGAAAGAATATAAAACTGCTGTTCAGTGAGATCTAAAGTACAATAACAGTTCTTGACCCATTTAGTGAGGTCGGTTAAGGATTTTTAGCCTTTCGGAGGAACCCTAAAAAAGATTTAATCATTCGATTACAATTTAAAAATTGACACGTGTGGAGTTCAGTTCAGTAAGCATGCTATACGTGTCACACGGGAATAAGTTTCCGGGCTTCGTCATCGCGCCATTTCCTGACGCGAGCCGCCATTACCCAGCGTCACGGAAATGGCCGAGAAACTGGAGGCGTTCGGAAATTCGAATTTGGAAATGTAGAAGTGTGAACTTGGTTATCGTCTCAGTAGCATGATGTATGAACTTGAACCTTTAGTAGTGTGTATAAAGTTGAAGTTAGTTTGATGTCTTGTTCTTGGACGAATCGTGACATATTTCGTAGTCCATATTGAACCTTACGAGAATTATGTTAAAGTTAAAGTTTGTGTACTTTTTTTATTTTGTTGTTATCTGGAAACTTAAATGGAAACTGCGGTCATATTACAATGCTTGTCTTTGTGTATCTATTGATTTTATTGTACGTCTATTTCTGTTGGCAAGTTAGATATGCTATCAACACATGGTCATTTAATTTCGATTGCTATTTTCAAAGTTTAGTTCACCTTACAAAAGGTGATAATCATAAATAAGAATAATAGGTTTTGTAGGTGATAATGTTTTTAGTTTTGAGATGTCAAAAATGTATTTCACATAGAAATAAATAACATACAACTGTAAAATTTAAGGTCATTGCCATTATTTGGAATAAATTAAAAATGTAAATGACCGCAAAATTGGCNNNNTTACAAATGGCCGGTTGCAATATCAAATGTCACGGTTCGTTCTGAAATTGAATTTCCAATTACTCTACACAGCTCCAAACTCGTACTTCATGGCCCATGTCGCTTTGGGATCCATTTTCATCATGTTTTACATTTAAGCAGGATTTTTTATGATATTAAAATATTCTGTTTGTTCTCATTTTATTGTTCTCTTATCACAATATGCTTTTCCGAACAGTCTTTATAGCTATAATACAATGGTTTAATCATAAGACAGGTAAGAGAATAGGATAGTAATAAATAAACTTTCTTGAATTAATATCTTAAATGTCATTGAAATAATACGGCTTAGATGTTAGTGACCAGTAGTGTAGTTTTGTAGTTGTAGTGTCACTGGAGTCTGTGAAATTAGAAAAAAAATGTTTGAAAGTGCAAATAGAAATTCGAAAGTAAAAGTGTGTGAATCTCAATAGAAACACGCGTGTAAGAGTTTGTTTATAGTTTTCATAGTTAGTAAATTACACTTCAAATTATGGTATAGATTCCCTACCCTAACCTTTTTGTTCTTTTTTTTGTACGTATGGACTATTATTATTTTTTGACTAGGTATCTTATTTTTCCAAAAATTTGATATTTTAGTAACATAATTAAAATAATGTTTGTACTGTTTTTAAAACTCTTATCCGCACTATTTCTCATAAATTCGTATTATAAAATTAGGAGGCCCAGAGGAGACAGTAAGAAAACAAATGGTTCTTCTGAAGGTAAAGTACACTACCATAGCAAATCTGTACTTAATAGTGGTCGCTCATTGGTCAAAATTCGACCATTATAAATTTTAATTCTAAGTTATTTAATATAAATTACTAAATTCATTATTCAAATTCATTTTAAACGTTAAACGTTGTTAAGGTTTTTAATTGATAATATTATTTGTCTTTCTGATAAGAACGTTATCTTCATTTATCAAGACCTTCATGTATCGTTATCAGTATTTTTGTACAAGTGTGTGTCGAATGTATGGTAAGTATGTGTAATGTTTTATTTATTGATTTAGTTTACTTTATAAGCAATATTATTAAAATCATTAGCGTTCTGTACTTCCCCTACACATAAGCTATAAGTGTGCCAAATTTCATACTTCTCCGTCTGCGCAATTTTATTAAAAAGGGGTTCAAAATTTTGCTTCGCGTATTAATATTATGATGATGATGAAAATTATTTTTTTGTTTTATAGTAAGTGCTTTACTGACTGTCCCGTATTTTGTCTACGTCATAACTTTCGTAGTATAGAAATTTCAAACACAACGTATAAAGTGTCCAAATTACTTTGAAATTCGGAATTTAGAGACACATTTGAATGTACAGGTCATCTGAAGTTGGTTTACGGACTTAGTAATAAATTTCAACTAGTTATACTAATATTACAAATTCGAAAGTTCGTCTTACGGTTTATGTCGATTAACTATATTAAATCGGGTGAGCGTCCACTGCAAACAGTCGCGAACGAAGTTTGCCAGAACACCTAGTTTTAGATACATGAGTTTTCCAAGTCCATTTGTAGTGACTTATTTATAATAAAAAAAGTATCTTCACGCCCATGTCCCCAAGGAAGAACGTAGAGGCACAACCAGGGAATCCACGACTAGCTAAAGACGCTAAGTACAATAGTTACTATTTTTGGTTAATATTTGTATCAATGACACCTTAAAGCCTGGGTACCAGAAATTGCCTGTCTGTCGGTATATTTATGTATCATGTTATAATTAAAATTGTGTAGCCATATAATCGGTGGCGCGATATCGATTTCAATACACTCGAATAATTCGTATTAACATCGGATCGGTTTTCAGGACAAAACGTTCATTCGCCATGTTGGATTTTTGTCGTTTAATGTCGTCTTTTTTAATCCAAAGATTAATTGTTAAACTTCATTTTTTACCCCCAGACAAAAAGAAAGGGGTTTCATAAGTTTCAAGTATGTGTGTTTGAACGGATGGAAAGATTTTTATGTGAATTTTATGAAGTGAAAACTTCTTTAGCAGCGTTACGCACTTTTTTTGGAATCGGTTAAAATTTCTAAACTCGCGTCAGGACACGTGACCTGATCGAAAATTCGTAAGTCGGCGAAGGGCGCTTGCGCGAATAAGACGGCGCAGGGCGCTTTCGTGAATGTTCGTGTTGTCATATTTGTGTATGATAGCGCAATAAATGAATATTATATTCTACCACATTAATGATAGCACTTTTATACTGATAATTGAAGCAATTTGTGCAAAATTATTCCCTGACCATTCCAAAATATCAAAAATGCACAGCGTTAATATTCAAGTTTTCACTTCTGCCGTTACTCTTGAAATGCAACCCGTCGTTTTTTTTTTGTTTGAAAACTAACTTGATTGAAATGGCGCGTAGCTATATAAGGTTTTGTCGGGGGTTATAATTTTTTTTAATTTGTGTATAGTACTCCAATCAATCTTGTTTTCTCTGCATAAAATCATCTCAAGAATAAACCCGACCTACTTGATATGACATATTAGAAATTACGCGTGTCAAATGTTTTACTTATAAAATAATGGGATCATAAATGAGAGGCACGTGGGACGCGGGCGCCATATTGGCTTTGGTACCTAAAACTCAATTTCGCTCGACGTCGCCCTGTATGTAAATTTTTGTCTATTCCCGTTCGTTTCGAAATTTGTAAACTGTGTTCGTATTTTTGTTTCGGACTTAATTGCGAAAGATAATTCCTATACAATCATGCCGGGTGGAAAAATACGAAAGACAAATATTGGCTCGCTTCAGTGGTCGCATTCGTGATGTTCTAACTTTTAGGTGACAAAATAGCGAACAAGCAGACGTCTCTCCTGATGGTAAGAGATAACCGTGTACATGTGTATGAATGGGTACATGTGTGTAACTTTATCATAATATTTACAAAAATAGTACATAATTATAAGTAATCGGTAATTGTACATCCTGTATAGTTTTACTATTTAAATTATATGCTTCGGCTTTACACTTTTCACTCTTTTTATACTTTACACTTTTATTTTTAAACTAACTGACCTAAAGCTAAATTTAAGCGAAATGACGAATTATGTACTAATAACAACTCTATATATATAGATATCTTTAAAATACATTCGGATTTCCGAAGCTTGACGAATATAGCCGAAACGCATAATTTAAAGAGTACTACTATACATGTATTTCTTTGTATTTGTACCACTGGTTAACTCGAAGTATATAATTTGCTTCCATAGATCGATTCTTGTAAATTGTTCTGAGTTATTTATTATTTATTGTCATTGGAGTGCCTTGCTGTAATTGGTATCGAAACAATTGTTTTTACTTCATAAAAATAGTGACCAATTACTTTGTATATCTACGTAATAACAAAACAAAAAATCATTTATTTATTTTAATCCCCTTAGTCATAAGTTTGAAGTGTCTGTGACATCATATCTCCTAAACGAATTGATCGATTTCATGTGGTTTCTTTTCTTTGAAAACTGACGTGATCGAGATGGTTCTAAGCTACTAAAGATTTAGTCCAAATATTTTTTTTAATGTTATTTCTCAAAAACTTCTTTTCCAATTTTAAAAACTCCTTTTACCTAACGGAAAAGAAGGGCTATGATAAGTTTGATGTGTGTGTGTGTGTCTGTGTGTGTGTGTTTTGGTCTGTCTGTGGGAACATTTGAAGGGATGGACCGATTTCAATGCATTTTTTTGTTTGATTACTAAATTATTCAAAATGGTTATTAGATAGATGTAGATTTTGTTGAGGATTGTTAAGTAGATTATTTAGTTTTACTACAAATCGCTTATAAACAGTAAGACGTGAGCGTAGCCATAGCAAGTAGTTCTTATTTAAAGGACATTTAAGTTTGCCATCTCTGGTAGTAAATAATAACACTAAAAATCAATATGTTTAGAATTACTGCCACTGTGTGTTCAATTCCGTCTATAAAGAGTAATTAACTTTGTTATTTTTGTATTATCTAGGTTAGGTCTATTAAAGGGTGAATACCGCCCCCACAATATGGGGTGAAGTACTGGAGAAGTTAAGCAATTAATCAATTCTTGCTACTTCCAGGTGTCGGGCAAGTTTAAGGGTGATTAAAACTGCATAAAGCCGAACTGTCAAACTAAATTCTTTAATTAGTTATTTGAAAAGTGTAAAGGGGTCTTTCGTACGAAGTTTCAAGTCGGGGTTTAATAAATCTTTTATATTTTAGCATTTAACTATAGAATGTTTGAAATGTAGAATGTAGAAATTGTAACGCCTCTGTAGTACATAGTTGGTCCGGTGTTGCATTGAATACATGAGATATTTGGGGTTGGGAGTCTCATCAAAACTACGTTGCTCGGGATTGAGTAAGTTCGGGATAGGTAGACCTAACAGATAGGACTAAATAGTACTTTCGGCTAATCGTGGGTATACTAGATGTACCTCTGCCTACCTCCTCTTATGTGGTGGAGATAATATTTATTTATGTACTTAAAATATTAGCCTATGTAATGCTTCTTTGACACTGGGTTGACAATGTTTTGCGGAAACTTATTTAGATACCTAACTTATTCCTTACAAAGACCATCGGTTCCTTGGTACATTGCTTGAGGCAAGGTTCACTAAGGAAAACCGGTCGAAAGATATTAACGCAACAGCAGCAATTGTGTCATTTGCCATGAACAGAGCCAACTGTTTGTTCGCTACTTCATAGCATAAAAAACAAGAATGAGGGTGGTATTAAAAGCTTCCGAAACCGTGTGGATGAAGCCAGGCAGGTCTAAAAGAATCGTGAAGTCTGGCACTCGATACTCTCTGCCTACCCCGCAAGAGATTTGGCGTGAAGGCTATGCATGTAAAAAAATTAAAGGCTACCATTTTCTCGTGTTGATCTTGGATGCTGTGGTAAAAAAATTCATAGCAGATGGTTTATACAGATTACCAATTTCCTAAGGGTACAAGGGGCAAGCGTCATCTTTTATCACTTAGGGTCAAAACACATAACCGCGTTGCGGTGCCGCGCCGCTAAATTCGTCGGTTTGCGATGCGGCATTGCGGTGTCATAGACGTGTGTCTGCCACGGTCAAACAAACAAAGTAAAAATATTTTACTTTGTTTTGAATAAATAAATAGTGACGCGCCGATACAATCGGCAGTGACGCTAATGCTGACTCTAGCGTCGTGGTTATATTATGTTTCGGCCCTTACAATGTAAATGGGACTGACTAAGTATGACTAAAATTATGCTATAAATTGTCTTCTTTGTTACAGATAAAGCTCCTTCTGAGGCTACATTTCGTGGTGCAGAGTTCCTCTCCTATGACCTCACGCAAACAGGTGGCGAACCTATCGTTAGTACCCAAGATGCCATATCTCTATACTTCAAGACTCGTCAGCCTAATGGACTGTTATTTTATACTGGTATGTATTTTACTCTCTACGTTGAAATACGTATTAATTGCTGATAATAATTTAAGGGTAGTAAAGCTGCTAGTAATTAAATTATATTTTAATAATATGTCATCTAAGTACACCGAGTGTTTTTATATTTGTCTTAGATTCCATTACCAGATCCAGATTTGGTGGCAATAAATTCACATTGCAAGTATGTTTTTTTTAATCAAAGAAGAATGTTCAAATTCTTTTTACAAATGACGGAGAAATCGATTTCAATATTTCGTTACTATTACTATTTCGTTATTAAAGTTGGTTAAAATAAAATTGTTGTCATATTCAATATTATGTCGTCTAAGTAAACATATATTTTTTTATCCAAGAGGAGGCAAACGAGCAAGTGGGTCACCTGATGGAAAGTGATTACCACCGCCCACGGACATCCGCAGCACCAGGAGTATCACAGATGCGTTGCCGACCTTTAAGGAATGAGTACGCTCTTTTCTTGAAGGTCCCTAAGTCATAATTGTTTGAGAATACCGCCCTCGGTAACTGATTCGACAAAGGTGTTGTGCGAATTAAAAAATGCCTTTGTACAGTTGTAGATCGCCACGCATCAAGATGATGAGCATGATACTTTATTATACTTTATCATATACATAAATTATTAAAAATAATTAAAAAACCTGAAATAACTGCTAGGAAACTCGTATAGGGCCACCTTGGGGCCTATAATCTATCTAATAAAAAAGCATGACTTGACTGCATGACGTCTTGGGTTCGAATCCCGGGTCGGGCAACAAAAATAAAATTTGGTTTTTCACATTTTCTAATAAAAAAACGTTGCTTGGGATTGGACATGTGCCCGGTTTGCAATAGGCTTGTCACCTATCACATTGTGGGACTTAGTGTCTTCGTCTAGTCGTTGGTGCCCTGGTTGTTCCTGTGTATATTTCGCGGATATGGGCGAGAAGATAGTTTGACATAAAAAACAACCATACAAGTTAAATTGAGAACCCCATTTTTTCTTCGGTTGATAATAACAAAATATCAGAGCAAATATTACTCGTTTTACACCCACACGTACAATTACCCTTTCATACATAATTATGTACGTAATTATATGTTGTGTCGTCGGCCGTTTATGAGATTATGTAATAAAGACACGTGCGCTACGTTACCTCCATAATATTATTAGTACTCTGCTTTTGCTACAGTAATCATTGTAATAGGGTAGAAATATCAAATCTATTTGATACGTATTTTTTTATAATATTTTAACACAAACAAGCAGACGGATTTCCTAATGGTAAGAAATTCATGCCGCCTAGAAACACCAAAGGTGGTAATGGTGCGTTGCCAACCTGGGTTAGGCCTCGAGTAAAAGTAAGTTAACCGGCTACATTACCCTCCGAACCAGAACACGTCAACGGCAATTATTGGACGTTATGGTGGCTGGAATAGGCGAGTCGCTATCTAGTAGGATGTCACGAACTCTACCATCTAGTAGGATGTCACGTTGGTAGTGACGATAAGCCTATGCTCGCCTTTTACTAGCTGCCTGTCAGGAAGGCAGATAGATGATCTATTCTGCAAATGAGCCTGGAACAACACGGGGAAACGTAAAATTAACACTTGGTCCTTTCTAACTATAATAACTCCAATTTCAGTACAACGTCGCAATTTGATAATTCTCTTTTCGAAATGCATGTGTCATCGGGGATAAGGGTATGAAGATACTTCCATGTTTTATATATTAACTGATTCCAAAAACCTCCTGAACTTCTCGGTTCTCAATTAAACTGCATGTTTTTTCTAAATTGTACGTTTGTTACGCCAATAACGAACTCAATATGATTATTTTTTGGGAAGGTAGACATGAGTCCGAGATGATTGCATATCAGTTATAAAACTGTAGTTTCCCGGTCTAGAAATCGAACTATATCAGACCTTTAGACCACAGAGGCTATTATTGTATAGTCTTTTTTTTGATATATTATAGGTCCCAAGGTGGCCCTATACGAGTTTCCTAGCAGTTACTTCACCGTTTTTTGAGTTATTCTTAATAACATGTATACATGCCATACATATTATTAAGCAATTATTAATAACATCCATCCAGAAGTTATTGAGTTGAAGTTGATGGTATTATTAGTAATGCAATCAAGATAGACGAAATTTTGTGAATTACTACTAAAACTACTAGTGGGATGTTGATAAAATTTATGAGGGACTAGAAATTTTTAGCTACCCGTAATAAGGATGATCAAATCACGACTTGGTAATGAAGTAATTGGAGTCGGTTTTCTGCAGTTTTGCTGCGATTAAATTGCTTAATTGACCCCCCGACGGTCTGTCTGTCTGTGGTATCGTAACTAAAACTAACTAACATCATCAAGATATTTTTAATATAATATCATTAAATATACTCGTATCTTCTATTCTATATATATAAAAGAAAGTGGTGTAAGTTACACTATTTATAACTCAAGAACGGCTACACCGATTAGTCTGAAAATTGGTAGGGAGGTAACTTAAAACCGGGAGAAGGACATAGGATACTTTTTATCTTGTTTAATTGTGAGGTAACTGGGAAAAACAGCATTTTGATTTTTCCCATACAAACTGAACGGGCGGAACGAAGTTCGCGGGAACATGATATAAAATGAATCGCTGAATGTGTTGGTTTGCACATAACTTCCGAACGACTGGACAGATTTGGCTAATTCTTTTTTTATTGTATTAGTTATTATTGGAAGAAGGAAAATTATTGGAAGAAGAGAAAAATCGGGACAATTGCAGGGAAAATGGGAAAACAATACCTTATTTTTCCCCATACAAACAAACGATTGGAACGAAGTTTGCCTGGACAGATAGTTTTTAATATAACAATTACCAAGATCTAAAAGTATAGATTTTTTCGAATAATTTGCTTGTTTTAGGTCACGAAGCAGACTATTTAAATTTGGCAGTCCGTGATGGGGGACTCTCCCTTACCATGGGTCTCGGTAACGGGAAACAGGAGATGCATATCAAACCTTCCAAAACAAGGTTCGACGATCACCAGTGGCACAAACTTACGGTTCGAAGAAGAATACAAGAAGTAAGGAACATTTTGACAGTTTTATTTTATTTTAGGAAGGACTCTATAGTATGTTTTTTTAAACAAACGAGTACCAAGAAATTGTAATGTATTGCTAGTGGTTCACGTAATCAATATAAAGATCATTTCAATCAATCCGAACGTACATTTACAATTGGACAATAAAAAAAGGCGTATGCCTGCCCCTCATAACGCTGCTTCTCACTCTGTCGGTATCGCAAATTTGCGAGGGACATACTCGGGACTCGTTCGTTAAAGTAAGTAGACTATATAGTAACGATGTATTTGTTCACCTCGTTGACCTAGGAGTAAGCGTACACGCCTAACTCCACTCGGAACTCGGGTTTGATTCCCGATACGGCAGACATTTGTATGATGAAGATTGATGTCTGTATTTCCGAGTCTGGGTGCTTATGAAATTTATTCTCGTATTTATTAGATATTTTTTTGTATTAGTATCGTTGTCAAACGCCCATAACAGCATCATATAATTTGTTTACTTTGACATTAGATCATTTTGTTTAATATGTCCAGAGCCTTTACCATGGGTTGGTATAAATTATGTTCAGTAAGTTACGTGACGAAATCTATGACACTTTTGATTTAGTTACCAATAAAGGCGCTGTTCAAAGTTTTCATACAAATAATTTACAGAGACGGTAGCGAATACAGTAATCTTGACAAGCCATAACCTCATGGTAAGGGCACAGGTATATTTTTTTAATTCTAAAACAGCTAGCACGTATAAGACTATTACATACGCAACACTATCTATACCTCTGGCATAGGGATGTGATCAACTATTATCTCTAGATTATTAGTCCACTAATGTAGATTTTTTTGGATCGCAAAACTGATACAGCACGAAGGTGCGGTACGGACAAAAGAACAAATCTGGATACAGTTTAAAGTCACATACGTTTTATGGTCACAATAGATGTCCATAGGCAAAGTATCTTAACACCAAAAAATCATGTCATTTGCCTCCCAATTCCACGAAGACTACGTGGGCATCATCTATAATTGTATCCATAATTGTATACATATATCTAAAACTTACAGTGTAAAATGTATTAGAAAAAACACCGCAAAAGTCATTACGAAGTGGAAAATATGAAATATTGGCGATAAAGATCAAGAAATACGAGCTTATTACTTTTTCTACTAAAATTAGAAACGGTAATTGAACTTGTATATTTGTTTGGATACTTGGTGTTGCTAGGATATCATGTTTATGAGAATTTTTGATGAGAATTATTCAAGTTGCCACTCGGATATTTTTATACCAATGTGACTTTTGTATCAGCATTATTTTAATGAGAAAGAAAATTTAATTGAAAAGTAAATTAGGGTTGTTACATTTTAAGTATATAGGGAGAGTATTAGTAAGTAGTACCTTCGGACACGTTTCGTTAATATACTTTTAATAATATACTTTATACCAAGTGCAAAATGGTGTCTGTAGAGTACATGTGACAGAATATACTATTAATAATGATTACTTGCACTATACATTTAAAATCTACTATCACTAATTTATTTTAAGTATAAAGAAAAGGTAGCGTACCGTAGCGTTGGATACAAGCACTCTATGGACACTTATTCTTTCTTGTGAAATAAAAGTTGCGAAGCTATTTTGACAGATCAGTGGTATAAGCCAACAAAATGACTTTACTGGCGCGGTTGCTAACTGGGTTTAACATTATTCTTTTAAATTTACGAGAGCTAAATGATGTCCACAGAGAACATGTGTCTGACGGAATATTAACTACCCCTACAATGTTCTATTCTACTTGTATTTGAATTTATGGACATTTATCTATCCTGGCTAGGACAATTTTTTGCTTGTCTGAAAACTAAAAGCTACGAAATCGATATGGAACAAAGTTTTAGATGGCAGATACGATGGTGGTGTCAGCTTGTCTGAGAAAATCAATAAGAACTATATCAGCATTTGAAGAAAAAAGTTGCCAATCCTGCTTGAAGCATATTCATAATAACATTTTACTTCACACTAGCTGCTGACCACGGATTTGATCGCATGGCAGTTAATATATTTATTGATTATATCCATTAATAAGGACCTTCAAACAAATTTTTAACTCCTATTTCACCCCCTTACGGGTAGAATTTCCCAAAAGTAAAGTTTCATGTTTTTAACTTAAAAATGACGGTCAACTATACAAATTTTAAACTCTATTTCCCCCTTATGGGTTGAATTTTCAAAATTCCGTCCTTAGTGGGTTAAAGCTTAGTGGCTCAATAAAATTACCCTACTCATCAAATTTCACGACTGTAACTGTAACAGTTATTGCTCGGCGACGATGAATCAATTAGTCAGGACATGCTATTTTATAATTGTAGATCATTTTATTTAATACACATTTCTCTTTTATTTCTTACTACTGGTAGTCCTTTTAATTTTTAAGTTACAAAGTTAAGGAATTAACACAGAGGTCTCTAGATGGTAAAAAAACCTATAGCTATAGATATAATTTTAGTAGCTAGTGCGTGCTTGTGTCAGAGTTAAGACCTCATTTATAAGTCTACTAGCTATGCCGTACGTGTTCGTAACCAGCTATTATCTCATGTTATTTCTTTTTATGTAAGACTAACTGTGACCGTGACTTCGTCCGCGTGGAATTTATCAAAAAATCCAATGAATTTCTAATCTGTATGAAAAGACAGCGAATACGCTTACGGCTCTCCTGATGGTAAGAGACAATCTAAGTCACCATGAGGGTTATGAGTGGGCATTATTCAATGGCACTTATTCCACCTACCCTCTGGACCGAAACATGACAATGAAAAATACTATGATTATGGACGACAGGAATAATAAGGCGAGGGGGTCCGGAAAAGTGACTACGATGTATTCTACTGTCAGTAATATATTAATATCGCCTCCGTGGTCTAGCGGTCCGACGTCGGACCAATTGAGGTCCCGAGTTCAACCCGGGAGTTGAAATTTTGCATTTTTAATTTTATTATAAAAATAACGTTGCCCGGGATTGGGTATATGTCCAGTTGGCGATAGGTTTGCCACCTAACACACTGTGGTATTTACTACTGTGTCTTCGGCTAGTCGTTAGTGCCCTAGTTGTGCCTCCGCCTACCTCTTCGGAACTGTACTATCCTCGGGATATGAGCGTGAAGATACTTACTAAATAACATATTATATTGGAAGACAATAAGCAGAATGTAAGGTATATTTACGAAAGGAAGACATCACAGTTTGAGCTTTAACTTTAACTGGGAAACCTAGCTGAGTTTTAGCCTTTCAATACTATAAGTGACCTTAATTGACGTTGACCTTAATGTAATGCTAAATTTTGTTTACAGATCACACCGTTTACGAGCTTTTGCCGGGTAAGTTGTTTATAATAGTTATAAATAATTTGAAAGAATCACATTTTCAAAAGCTTCAGAATCAAAATCGAAAAAACTTTACTCACATGAGCCATGTCAGTGACTTGTGGCGCGTTGACATTTTTTTAAACTACGAGTACCAACGGATCGGAATCGCGGCCACACACTGAGAAGATTTGACGAAAGGAACTTAGCGGGCTTTTACCTTGATGATCTTTCTGTAAATATTAAATAAATACTCTGAACATCATCTTAGCTGATATTCTTAAGATTTTTAATATACGTTAGAAAAATGTAATACAAGCTATTAGGTTTATTTTTCCCACACACTATGGGCTATAAGATTTTTTTATCTATTTATTAAAAGTTTATGTGTTTCTAACAAAGGCCAAAAACGAGGAGGTTATTAATTTGTCAATATTTTTTTGTATGTATTTTTAAATTATTATTTTGTTTTTTAAAGTATATTATTAAAATATAAATTTCGCCACAGGAGTTGAATTCTTTACTGAGAATCTGTCGGTTTGAGACAAAAGGGTGCAAGTTCAAATTCTGTATCTTCCGAGTTATATTTAATACCGTATTTTTTACCCAGATGACGTAGTTATGAAAAGTTGGCTTGGTTTGCTTGGTGTTATCGGCAAGTCGTATGTGCCCTAGTTACACCTCTGCCTACTAAATTATTATTCGATCACAAAATGATTATTGTTATGTAATAAAACAATACAGTGTATTTGGGTGAATCAAAAGTAATTTTCAATGAATGGAAAATAGCCGCAGTTTCACAAAAGTGCCTAGCCACACGGAAATTAAATTTATTTCAGTTATTCACGGATGTGAATGAATCACATCAATGAATGGACACGGGTTTTATGTGATTCTAAAATGGCGACACGTTTTTCTTTGTTCGTGGCGTATGGTTAAAAATATTGAACAGAAGTTCGGATATTTATAGAAATTTTAGTATTTTTCTATAGATTACCAAAAATTAGGCTCAAATCAAATATTAGGCCGTATCTTTTTATGTTGTCTTGTGACCTGTTTTACCTGAATAAACTAATTTTCTTTTTTTTTGTTTGAGAACTTGTTTTTGTAGTGAAACTTCTTTAGAATCGTAGTGATTTCAAACCGGATGCATCGGAAAAAACGACAAGAGACACAAATACAAAAATGTGTAGGATTGTATATTATATTTTTTACATTACATTTGTCGATTTACTGAAGTTTCATTTCTATCGTGTATCAATCGCCCACACACCTTTTTTTCATTTAATTTAGCCAAGATTCGACAAATGCTTGTTATGTTAAATATTATTACTATTGTATATTTCCGGTCATTTATTGGATTAAAATTATGGAAGGAATGTGGCATATGTAAACTTTTTTGGAGTTTTATAGCGATTAAATTAATACTGGCAGTGTTAGGACTGCGTCAAAGAGATTAAAATTAAGATTAAAATCCCGAAGAGGGGAGCAGATTTAAAGCTAAGTTATAAAAAAGGTGAGAAAAATATGCCAATCTGGCGAACTTTGTATTGCTTAACATCACTAACAATAAAGTTAAAGCATTGTTTTTCTTATTTTCACTGCATTTTTTTTATTTTATCCGCTGATGCGCGATTTAAGAGAAATAAGGATTCATTTTTATATATGAAGATTGAAAAAGCACATTTGGAGGTGTCCGACTCGGCATCTGAAACCAATTATATAGTCAACGCGA
>NJDD01008235.1:100194-117647 GCA_002245505.1 Calephelis nemesis | reverse complement strand
GGTGAGAAAAATTTGCCAATCTGGCGATCTTTGTATTGCTTAACATCACTAACAATAAAGTTAAAGCATTGTTTTTCTTATTTTCACTGCATTTTTTTTATTTTATCCGCTGACGCGCGATTTAAGAGAAATAAGGATTCATTTTTATATATAAAGATTGAAAAAGCACGTTTGGAGGTGCCCAATTCGGCATCTGAAACCAATTATATAGTCAACGCGAACAACGAGCCACTAAGTTATAAAATGATTTTAATTTGTAAATGAAAAAAAAACTAGTGCATCTACAGCTTCTCCTAAGAAGTAAATCATAGTAATTCTTAGGTAGTAAAATACCTTGCTGTAATCGCCAAAAGTGGTAATTAAAATTTACTTTTATTACAGTTAATTCAAAATTTTGTCGGGCAAAAGCGGTTCGCCTCGCAAATACCCGCATACGGGAATTCGTAAACAATTTAAGAGTGATTAAATAGTTTCAGCTCCAAGCGTTGCTACAAATAGAACTCTTAATGTAAAAATGTCTACTATTTTAAAACGCGAGAGCTATTTTTAAAT
This sequence comes from Calephelis nemesis, assembly GCA_002245505.1. Taxonomy (NCBI): domain Eukaryota; kingdom Metazoa; phylum Arthropoda; class Insecta; order Lepidoptera; family Riodinidae; genus Calephelis; species Calephelis nemesis. The sequence continues at coordinate 117,095 of NJDD01008235.1, read as the reverse complement.
TCCAATCCCTTAACAATTTTAACCTTCGCTAAAATGTATAATTGTAAATTAGGTCAAAACATAAGTGGAGTGAAATTTGTTTTTATTTTTTATTTAGTCAATATTAACGTAACCGAAATTAAATTTGTTGTTATTGTTTACTTTTGAGTTCACTTTTGGTTAAATTAATGAAAATGTTTTTTATATCAATAACATATTGTAATTATTCAAAGTATTGTAATATTTGACTTGATTATTTCAAAACCGTATATTAAAATCAGATAAAACAATTATTGTTATATGTTTAGGATTGTTAAGATCTAAGCAGCATTTAAAGCCCTCACCCAAAAGTTTGTTTTCGTTATCACTACATACTATAAAACAAAGTCGCTTCCTCTGTCCCTATGTCCCTTTAAATGCTTAAATCTTTAAAACTACCCAACGGATTTTGATGTGGTTTTTTTTAAAAGATAAAATGATTGAAGAGGAAGGTTTATATTTATATGTAATAATTTCAAACAAATTTAAAAAATTGAAATGTCATAATCATATCGTACTTGAAGCGAATTCCCGTCTCGTGTAGCCTTGGGTTGAAGATTCGTAACAAATTCGTATCGTTCGTAGACTAATAGCAGTCAACATTACATGTTACAAAGATACAGTTGTGTTACTACCTTGAAATATAATGTAGAAAACTGAAATGTTTTTAAACACATAACAAATCTGAAACATGTTAGGATTGACATGTTAATTTTTTTAAAATAAACTGAGATGTAAGCTATCCTGTCTTTCAAGGTGGATCATACTGCACATGGTGTGCAAATTTGATTGAAATTGGTTAAGTAGTTAGGAGTCTATCGCGGGAAAACAACGTGGCACTTAGTTTATACATATTAGGATAGGAAGAAATTAAATTTAAGTTCATGTTCATTCCTTAATTATCTTTTACCATAAGATATATACAACTCTGATGGTAAGAAATAACTGTCACTACATACCATAGATGTTACTGGTGTGTCAAATTTTTACGGCCGCGATATTAGGTCCTGTGTTCAAGTGTACTGGCTACCCCGACCTGCGTAACAATAGCGAGCATTAACACTACTGAATATACTCGTACTTCCCTGTTAACTAACTTGTTAATTATTTAAAACCAGTTGATGAAAATTGAATTGTATTTTATTTGAAACTAGCGGCCCGCCCCAGCTTTGCACGGTTGTGAAATATGTACATAAACCTTCCTCATTAATCACTATATCTTCTAAAAAAAACACATCAAAATCCGTTGCGTAGTTTTAAAGATTTAAGTATACAAAGGGACATAGGGACAGATGAAGCGACTTTGTTTTATACTATGTAGTGATGTTTATTTTCATGCGGGCAAATCCATATTACATTGCTAGTTTATTTTTATAGTCTTAAAGTATTCTCTCGAAACCCAAACTTGCAGGGGACTTGCCTCGCATAACGGAGCTTAAACGGTTATGAATTTATTGATTGGGTGAAATAAATTTTACTTATATAGCTAGGGTTGTCACTGATCATGAATTTACGAGTATTTGAAATTATACATACAAAGTATTTTTTTAAATGGAACATTACAAACAACCATTTAACTTTAGCTAATATAGACGAAATTTGGATTTCTTAAACTTTTTTTAAAATTAGTTTATAACAGTAATAGTAAATAAGAAACAAATTGATCAATTAAAAAATCGGTGAAACGGTGCAAGTATTTTTACGATGACAGTTTTAGAAAGTTTTGAAATTTGTTTGACGGTTTAAAAAGTGTTAAAACCGAAATGGACACTATATGTGTCACATAATGGAAATGGAAAACAACTTTAATTTGCACCTTACAGTAAAATTAGGAAACGTTTCTTGTTGTTTTACTAGTACATTTAAAATCATTAAGTACTTTGTAAAGAACTAGCCAATCTGGCGAACTTCGTATTGCTTTACATTACCTAACATTTACTAAGAATTTGTATTGATTAAAGCATTGGTTTTCCCATTTTACCTGCAATTTCCTATTTCTTTTCATAAGAAGCTTCTCCTGAGAACTGACATAACAAAAAAAGTGAATTTATTCAACCGCTCAGTCGCGATGCGATAACCACCCAAAATGAAAAATTTGTTTAAAGATTGAAACAATCTCAAAAGTTTTACCAAGATTTTCATTTTTTGAAAAGCACATTTTTGAAATTTGATAGCCCTAACTAAATAAATTTTCTGTCGTAAAACCAGTATAATAGGTAAGTTAAAATATTAAGGTACGTAAATTTTATAATAATCTTGGAACAAAATACTGCCCTGTATACGTATAATTAGATACTATAAATTGAGATAATAATTTGTATACTTGAGATATACTTTATAACATTTAAACTGGAAACTTAATAACTAACTTGAAGTTGAAAACCCTTAACGAGTTTAAAGATAAAATTCAACTTAAGCAATTTTAAATCTAAAAAGCAATAAAATTGGATCAATTAAGATTAATATCGCATATTAATCTTAATTGCCTTTGCCGTTAATTTATTTTGTTCTTTTAAATTATTTGCCCAGTTGTTCGAGGGGTTGACGAAGATTCTATGTGTGCTATTTTATTTATTTTTATAAAAAAGATAGCGAATAATCACAGTACTCAGGCTACAAGATAACTGCAGTCTTTAGACACCTTAGATGTTGCGTCGCTTTTGGCCTCGCGTCTTTGCCTTAGCTATTCCTGCCACCGTAATAACAGCGTCATGTTCCGGTCCGAATTGTAGGGTAGCCGGTAAATTTACAAAAAAAATCCTAACGCTTTGGCTACAGGACAGCGACGCTCCTATAACATTGTGGTGTTTATAAGCCATTGTTGTCTTCTACCATGAGCAGCACCCATGTACTTGTTTGTTGATTGCCCACATATAAATAATAAGTTACCAAAAAAAGAACCCACCCGTTCATGCGTGAGAATAAAAATATAGGTTTTTAATGTACTTATTTATATATACTTATAATATAATATACTTATTTATATAGATGGTGATATTTATTTGGCAACCCTAAGCATTGAGGGATAAATTTCAACTCGAGCAATTGTAAAGTTTTGAAGCAATAAAACTGGACCAATTACGAGTTATATCGTATTTCAGCAGATCTTATTGCCATGCTCTCGATCTTTCCAACGTCCCTTTATTCAAAGATACGGCTGCCCTCCAAAAGGCATTTACATTTTCACGCTTTTATCTCGACTTTTCAAGAAACCTTAATAATTACCCGACGTTAAAAGAAGAGTAATTAGATGGTAATTAGTATGCCTCCGCCTTATAAATATTTGCTTAATTTGAAGCAATATCAAAGCTCTGACCGTGAGTTTACGACGGTAAAATTGCGACTTCGTCAATTATATTTGAATTAACTTTGAACAGCGCCTCTATAGGACACTAAGAGAACTACATTTCAAATTACTGAGCCGAAATTACTGAGCATAGTCTTTAGAAAATGATGATAAGCGCTCATGGTTGGATCACAGTTAACTTTTAAAATACGGTCATTTTCGTGTTGCTAAATGTATATTCACTTATAAAAGCAACTTTATCACTAATGTTATAAGGTTGTTATATCACTATTTGTTATATTGAAATAATATTTTTGAAAAGTCGTCTACAGGTTCATATTCCGCTGATCGCCGATAAAATAACAATAACTTCTTATCGATACTTGTAGCGGTTGTCAAAAAAACTGAAAGTAATGCTTATTTTGTTATTTTTAGTTTCTTATCAATCGTTACAATGGTAACATCAATGGCGTCTAAAGGCCAAAGTTGTCTCTTACCATCAGGAAAGCCTTGTCCTTGTATAATTTATGTAAATACATATAAGCATAAAATTTAAAATTTTCAATAATCCCAGACTAAACCTACACACACACACACACACGCACGCACGCACACGAATGCACGCTAGTGCACGTACGTGCGTACCCACACATATACGTCAACCGTATAACATTCCTAAATAAGATAAAACAAAATTCCAAAATGAATTAAAAAAGTAATTTGTAAGAACTCCGAGTTTGCTAGGGTAAGTATAGGTATATCTGATACCAATTATTTTAGGTCTGATAACATTCGTTTCTCTGAATCGATTGAAGTATAAATTGAAATAGTACGCAACGACTGTAAAATTGCAACATGTTGTATCTCGTATACTTATGTTGGAAAGGCGATCTATTTTTTGCACTTTACAATAGACATAGCTGTGTCTAATACTAATAAAATTTACAAAGTCACTTAAATTTTATAGTATTAGGGTCTTTTTATTATTTTAATAATAAATGTGTCAATTTTATCATTCATATTGAATTTGTACTTAATGTGATAACCAATTGTAATATATGTGCTAGATTACGAAACTAAGTAAAATCTATCGAAAATGTATGAAGTAACATTGGTAATTATTTAAGATATGCTTTTTATAATGAAAAATAAATTGTCAAGAAACAACTATTTGTAATTGTTTTTTGAAATTTTATGTTTTTTATTTAAAACGAAAAATATCCATTAGCTTATTTGTATCAAATTTTTGAACATCTCGTATAAGAGAAAGACAACTAAATGATTCACAGCGATTAGTTTTGTCAGCTGGCGACACGAATAGCATTCCCAGAGCTATATTTGTAGACGGCGGTCCCTGTTCTGCTTTGTATTGGTTAAACGTTGTAAATTTTTTTGACTTGCGATGCTAATAACTATGTCTAGGTTAATTAAGCTGATATATGGCATACCAACTTTTGCTCGTGGCATTGCTTGCGTGGTTAATTGACCCACAGGAACGTTTTCGGGATAAAGACTATCGTATGTGTTAATCCAAGTTACCCTCTATGTATGCGCCAAATTTCATGTTCAGTGGTTTTTGCGTGAAGGAGTAACAAATAAACAAAGAGACATACAAACTTTCGTATTTATAATATTAGTGAGATCTTAGCTTCAGTGACAATGTAATATCATGTTAGTAAGAGAGTAGAGAGTGACAATGCAATGTGACGTTTTTATTCGACTGATATGATAAAAGAGAAGGAAGATGGTCACAGGGACGGATTAATTACTCGACACCACCTGTGTTAGAACTTACTTGATACGTATTTTTTACTCAACATGAAATATTGACGACGACCTTTCAAGCTAATATTTGGAAATAGCCCTTACAAATAGTAGCTTGTTACAAAAACATATCTATAATTAAATGTTTCTTTTGTACAACACTAAACTAAAAGGTATGCCTCATGTCCTACTTGATGATTAGGTCTCTCTGAAGGATTGAGGCTTACAGTTTTTAGTTAAGTAAGTTGTTGAAAGAGTTCATTTGTCACAATACAAATATAAAACAGTATAGAAACTGCCTATAAACGTTCGAAACGCCATATTCATTTTAACGCCAATTTCATATATAACAACCTAATAAATAAATTTCATTTAATTTCTTTCCATAACCAAAGTTACTTTCAGGAAACGGACATTCTAGTAAAACAATTATTCGCGTGTTCGTCGTATACTTGCAGTATATGCAAGAAACACTCTATTTATTAGTTAACAAAAATTAATCTAATATTTTCTAGAAAGTTATTAACGTAACATGCATGACCAAAGGACACTTAGTTACAAAGTAATATACTTGACCGTCCACAAGTGCGGTAATATGTAAGACCAAGCCTTTTTTACTTCATAATACCTACTTCGCATTTTCATGTCAAAGTAACGTTATCAAACATAATTTACGAGTAAGATGAAATTTCACTGTATGAAGTAGTACTCTTAACAATATTAAAAGTATGACACTTCGTATGAAAAGGTAAATTTTATTTATTAAATTTTGATTTTTGTACAAACTTCGCCTCTGTGTTCTAGCGGTCCGGTGCTGGACTTGATTTCATGAGGTCTCGGGTCGGGAAACTTAAAAGATTTTTTTTAATCTTCTAATTAGATTAATAGACTTGCCACCTGTAACATTGTGGCACCTTGGTGTATTCGGCTAGTCGTGGGTTGGCTATTTGTACTTTTGCCTACCTCAGTGATTGGGGTTTGAATATACAAAATTGTTAATTACCGTATTTTAAGTGTATGACTAAATCTCACTCTATAATTAAATTTAAAATACAACACTTTATAAGATGAATCCTGTTATTACTTAGCATTGATTTTACGTTTGTACAAAATTGTTTTTTCAATTTCGCACTTTCTACAAAGCTATCAGAATAACACTGATAAATATAATTTGACTGTATGGCTAACTTTCACTTTATAAATATTTTAAGCTTTTTAAACTTTGTAAGCTATTATGTATTATTACTTAATATCACTTTTCTATAAAAATGTCAAACTAACATTGATATATTATATTATATTATAACGTAATCTCACTTTTTAAGAGTAATGAAAATTCACAAGTACAACACTTTGTAAGACGAGTCTATTATTAAGTAGTTAATTAATACTTACTTTACATTTTCTTTATTGCTGTCAAAGTAATGTTAATTAGTATAATTTGACTATCTGCTTAATCCCGATTCACAATGTAATATCTTTGACGTCTACTTATAGACGCTAGCAACGGCACTCTGTAATATTAATCAAATATTAGTTATTATGAAATATCAATTTTCCATTTTCTACAAAGTTGTCAAAGCAAGTTTGTTTTGCATAATCTATCTATTTCTCACTTCATAAAGTAATATCTTTGATGTCTGTAAGTACCTTTCTGTACGACGAAGCTATTACAAGTTAATATTCAATATCTATTTCGCATTTTCTAATTTCATTCATTCTTGACTGTATGATTAAATCTCCTCTGTAAAGAAACATTCTTGAACGTTCACAAGTTGCCTCCGTGGTCTAGCGGTCCAGCGTCGGACTGGACTTCTTGAGGTTCCGGATTCGAACCCCGGGTCGGGCCACAAAAGAAGTAGAGAATGTATATTTTCAAATTTCTAATAAAGGTAACGTTGCCCGGGATTGTGCCCATCTATGAAAAAGTAACATCTTTGAGGTCTATAAACACCTTTCTGTGAGATGAAGCTATTATTAATTATTATTCAATATCGATTTCGCATTTTCTAAAAAGTTGTCAAAATAACGTTGATTAACATAATTTGACTGTATGACTAAATCTCACGCTATAAAGTAATGTTCTTGAACGTCTACAAGTACGGCAATTTGTAAGACGAAGCTGTTATTAGTTAATCAATATCAATTTCGCATTTCCTACAAAGCTGTCGGGGTAACGTTTATTTACATAATTTAGCGGCCTCCGGGCACGAGCCTTTGTGCAAATATAATGAAATAATCAATACATGCTACATCCACTACAAATCAGATCAAGGATACATATTTAGTGCTGTGACATATTTTCTCGTTTTGTTTTAAAAGAAACTAAGCTTTGTTAAATATCATTAACTATCAAAAAATCACGTTATTTTTTTTTACTTATTGGAAGAAGACATATTTTGAAATAATACTCATAATACTATTTAAGCCCTTCTTGTTGCACTTAAGCCCACAGGTTTCACATTTTTTTTTATTTATAACATTGGAAGGCAAACAAGCAGACGGATCTTCTGATGGTAAGAAATTTCCGCCGCCTTGAGACACCACAGGTGGTAATGGTTCGTTCCCAACCAGAGGCCGGGATGTTAGGCCTCGAACAAAAGTAAGTTAAGCAGCTACCTTACCCTCCGAACCGGAATACGTCATGACGTTATGGCGGCAGGAATAGGTAAGGCGGTAGTACCAATCCGGGTGAGTTGCTGCAAAATTCTACCACCTAGTCAGATGTCACGTTGTTAGTGACGGCAAGCCTATGCTCGCCTTTTACGAGCTGCCTGGCATAGGAAGGCAGATGGTCTACTCTACAAAGGAGCCCGGACCAACACGGGGGATTTACTTTTCAAAGCATTATCAATGTAACAGAAAAGCCCTACGTTACGCCAATCACTACGTCATAGTATAAAACAAAGTCGCTTCATCTGTCCCTATGTCCTTATTTCCCTATGTATGCTTAAATTTTTAAAACTACGAAACGGATTTTGATATGGTTTTTTAATAGATAATATGATTGAAGCGGAAGATTAATATATATTTCATAACCACGCGAAGTCGGGGCGGGCCGCTAGTATGTAAATAAAACTTTATAAGATGTCGCGTAGCCTCGTAGCACGTTGTGATATCATGTCGTGAATTTTCGCATTGCTCGTAGTAGATGTCTACGACACGACGGGAACGTGAACGCGTCGTAGCACGATGCGAAGCCAAGTCGTCTTTTTTGTGTAAGAACTTAAAAGGGTTTAATAAAGTATATGAAACGTAATAGAAGAAAAGTACAAGTGTTATTTAAAAAACGTGTGCATACAATGGAGTTTTTCCAAATGCCGACAATGAAATTATAAATTCTATGTTAACAACAGTTTTCATAACATCGATGTTCGTCACTGTCGTAGTATTAAATTCGATCATTTTATTAACCTATTGAGGACGAAACAAATATTTTTTTGCGGCAGAAATACTTGTGTGTTCAAGTAAATCTCTTAAAACTGTTACAACAGTCAAATAAGGGTTAATCTACCAGTAAAATCTGGTTTATTAACAATAAGTACGAGTAAAATTTTAATGTAAATTTACGAAGACTTTTGAGTCAAAGTTAGAGTTTAGTTTACTTACTTAAAGTTTTGCAGCGACTCGCCTGGATTGGTCTTGCCTCCTTATCTATTCCTGCCGCCATAACATCAACACTTGTCGTTGATGTGTTCTTTAGGGCTACACTTGAAGCTCGATTCAAGTCGGTCGAGTCGAGTATGTCACTTTAGGTACTCTTGAACACTGTAATAGCGAATTATTAACATTTAGTTAATAGTAATCAATAAATTATTTTATCGGATTTGTTGAATTCCTTTACAACTTAATTTAAATAATCCGCTAGTACCGTCTTCAAAGGTACCTAAAATGACATTCACGATTCCAATTTCCAATTCGCATTATATCGAGATTCAAGAGTAACCCTACGGGTTCGGAGGTTTAGGTAGCCGGTGCTACCGGTCTTAGGTTGGCAACACACCTTTGGTGTCTAGAGGCAATATAAATTTCTTACATTCAGAAAATCCGTCTGCTTGTTTGCTTTCCACTATCATAAAAATAAATGAAAATAAAAAAATGTTTACAAATAGAAAGTTTATCGTTGTAACTGTCTCTAATCTTTCGAGTAATCAGTAAAGATTGAATAAAGCAAAACTAAAAATAAGAATGCTAGAATACAATTCTTATTCAAGCGACATAGCGTGCAAAGGTCAAAAACCCAATCACTTCGACGTAAGAAGGTATTATTCATAGGATCTAGATGTACAACGTATCTAAGTCCAATTGTTCTTTGGTTATTGAACGTTTCGTCTAGAAATAAATTGTCTACAAATGGATGTATTGCGCACGCGATTTCAGCATTTCTGAACGAGCTGTTATTAATAGGATTTCGCCAAATACTTTATGACGGTCTATAAATATACAAAAGAGCACCAATAATGAGATTTGTTCGTGAATAACATAAATAGAGACAGACATTTTTATTAAGTCATAATAATGAATGTGGACCAAGATAAATAAAAATACTTTCTGTAATAGGAAAACACAAAAAGCCATAACATATATAATAGATTTTATTTAATATATAACATATATAAAATAAATCCGATGAAATATTAATAAGTTGACTGTGTACCTATACTAGAATTCGCATCTGTGGTCTGGCGGTCTAGTGTCGGACTTGACTTCTTGAGGTCCCGGGTTTGATCCCCGGGTCGGGGCAATAAAAAACTATAGAAACTGTATTTTCCTTTTCCTAATAAAAATTACGTTGCCCGAGATTGGACATGTGCCCGGTTAGTGATAGGGTGCCGATTGCCACCTATCACATTGGGGACTTAGTGTCTTCGGCTAGTCGCGGGTTGTGGTTGTGCCTCTTCCTACATCTTTGGGGATGTAGACGTGAAAATACTGAATATACCTGTACTAGACAAGTACATGTTGGCGACAATTTTGTCAATCAATTGTAGCTATATGTTTGAAACGTAAAAATTATTTTCATTTTACTTCAAAAATATAGATTTCTTAATTCCACTTCATTTTTTTTAATTTATTTATTTAGTTCTTTATTGTACACAATTTATGATATGAAACGTGGACAGTGATAACCAATAATGCACAAAAGGTGGGCTTATCTCTAGGTTTACAGATTTCTTCCAGCCAACCTTAAAAATAAGAATCTGTGATGAAACAGTGGAAGGCATTACGCCCAATAAACAAATAACCTAAACATAATACTAATGTATAAAAAAAATCATGGATGACATAATATAAAATAATATAAATAATATTAATAAATCTGTATAAATAAGAAACCTGAAAGTCACAGTTTGTTACGTAAGTGTTAGGTAATATTCTTTCAACTGTTTTTTGAAGATGAAGTGATTTCCATAATTTAACGGAATGAAAAGTAAATGAGTTTGAATAACAATAGGAGTGAGATACAGGAAAACGAAGTATTTATTTTTTGTGTATGTTCAGATGTCAACACTTTTTAAGATGAATCTATTTTGATTATTCTTGATAAAGGGCTTATTGTAAGAGTTGTTTTCTATTTTACTTTTGATTTTATTTAAAATGTCTGCAATCCTAAACTACTTAACCGATTTCAATCAAAATTTGCACACTGTGTCCAGTTATATCCATGTGTAAGACCGGTGGTGCATAAAAGAATCCGTATCGAAGGACCACAAATGTGGCGTGAAAGGATTACACCATTTGAACAGCGGTATGCGAAATTAAGAAAATAAATGTCCGTATTTTAACAGACCAGCGGTAGACTATATATCATCAGGTGCTGATTCGACGCGGAAATAAAGGAATGCGACTGACCTGTCTTTCTTCTAACTTCTTTCTTGAAGATTTTTGCACAACACACGCGGCGAACAGGTTTAATTTAAATTTTATAGTTTACGGTCGACCAGCGTGCACTCTCGGCGGATTTTTTAAAGCGAATGAATTAAACATGGTGGCTACCCACATCTTGGTGCTTTTGCTTCTTCAATTTTTCCAGGCGTTCAAATTTTCTGTCGCAATCGACATAAGGATTTCAGAATGACAATATTAACAGGGAAAAAAAGCAAATAGCGGTAACAACCGGACTAAAAAAAATGAACAGCTGGTATATATAAAATATCAGCTGCTGATTAATGCCGCTAAAATACTACCAAATTATTTACGTTTAAATAAATTTTATTTACTATTTTACTATTATTCAATTAAAATGATATACTGGGGTATTTTAAATTAACCAATTGTTGTTTTTTTAAACGAAATAAAGATATTTCAAAATTAACTAGAACAGATAATGAACTAAAATAAGGCACCGTATGTTTGTCTAGAAGAACCAAACAGAAACAATTTAATTTCGTAAAAACCAACTTCAACTGAGCGCCAGCAAAAATCATTAAGTACAAAGTTAATTAATATCTCTGATTCAATTTCGGTCCAGACAGTTTAACGTTCACCAGTGGCTTATCTTGTTATACACCCCTTTATTTATAAGTCCTTCTTTAATTAAACAATTGTAAATAAATTTAATACCATTTGTGTAGAAAATTATTGTTCGAAAGCCTTTTAAAATACAATTACAAATCTAGTAACAATGCTGCAGCAGTACAGCATTATTTTTGCTGCTGCTGCATAATAAATATAAATAATGCTGCACAAATTCCACAAATCGATTAAAGCCCAAACGCAAATTATTTGCTTGTATTATGGCTGTTAGTCAACGATATCAATACATAGAAATATTTAAATAAATACCTATATATACTTAAACACAGACTCAGAAACACAGACGTTCCCTCACACGAGTTTATGTAAAGAGCTCGATTATCGGCCAATAAGATATTATAAGTGAAAACGTTAAAGCTATTTGAAGTGAAAACTGCTTTAGCGGCGTTGTGCATTTCTTGAAATGAGTAAAAACCCCTAAACTCGCGTCAGGACAACTGACCTGATCGAAAATTCGTAAGAAAGCGCAGGGCGCTTGAGCGAATGTTTGTGTTGTCATGTTTGTGTACGATAGCGCAATCAATGAACATTGCATTCTGCCACATAAATGATAGTACTTTCATACTGATTATTAAAGCAATTCGTGCAAAATTATTCCCTAATCTTTCCAAAATATCAAAAACGCACAAAGTTAATATTCAAGTTTTCACTTCTGTCGGCACTCCCGGAGTGCATCCCGTCGTTTTTTTTGTGTGGCAAATCTGCGTCTATGTTGTATTATGTATACAGATTAGCGATTAACGAAGTTAAGTATTGAATTAACAGTGCCTAGCTTTGCTCCTTCAGAAATTATCTCATTTCATCCTATCAGGAATATTTTCATCATCAATACATTTTTTAACGCTTTTTCCGGAATTTAGTTCATATGTGTACAAATAATCCATTCCCGATCCTTTTTTGACTGGATATAAATGACTAAATCTAGTCCAAATAAAAACCGTAAATGGATATTCCACAAAACACAACTCAAATCACTGTAGTAGGAAACTTCTTAAATAAAACATACAAAAAACAGAACGTGTCCGTGTTATATTAAAGTTGGAAAAGGGTGAAGGAAACTTTTTTCATATTCGGGAGGGTGGTCCAATAAAATTTGTCCCTCTTAAGATATTACTTGTGAAACATATTGGGTAAATACTTTTGCCTTTTGCTTGTGACATTTTTCATTAATGTAATACGTTTTGGTATCGGTCTGTTATAGAAAAAATATGTTTTTTTATTTTTATATTCATCATTATTGTACACAGTTATCACAGTAAGAAAAAGATAATAAAGCGCAGTAAATTTGCAAAAACCGACTCCAGCTACTTAATGAAGTAGTTGGAGTCGGTTTTTGCAGATTTAATTTGGTTTGGTTTGGTTGATTTGAGCTAATGAGCTCATCGCGATTTAAGAATTATTGACGTGACAACGTCTTAAATTAGGTTGTAGCTCGGAGTCACTCTTGAAAAAGTGTAACGCCCGCTCACGTCTGTTACGATGAGTCACCGAACGAGAGAGAGGCCCACGGGACGGGCGAATGCTTTTCGTCGCTCTCCCACATATTCTACCCAGAAAAAGACGTTGTCATGTAAAATCTTCGCCCGTAAGACCGACTTTACAGGCAACCATTTATTTAGAAAAATTGGTTGATTCGAAAATGGTCCCATATAAACCTTATTGACATCCTAGTATTTTTATTTAAACACTTGCCCTGTGCTTGGGTTAAGTTTCTATAAATTTTAAAGAAAGAAAAAATTCGCCCAATATATTATTTGAACCTGTAACCTATGTACTGAGGATTCAAGTCCCGTGGCGAAATTTTTAATTCCTTTCTTACCCGTTAACGCGGATGGTTTTGTACTTTAGATACACAGTTCTGAATACCTACTAAATGAGTTCATCGTTGCAGATGAAATTCACATTTATTTTTCTCAAGGTATTTTTATTTTAAAAGTGGTATTGGTGCATTGGAATTTGATGTTAACCTTTTTTGGAAAAGTGATACGCTGCATCACCTTATTTGACTTCAAAAAATTGTTGCTTTGACAGTTGGCGATAGCAACATTTTTTTTGACGGAGAGTACTAAAACTTAGTGTTGAGTTACGCTGTCTTAATAAAGACTGAGATGTCCCCCATTGTTGGACGAATATCAAACTTTATTACTGGCATTTATTGGCTGTTTTAGTTAAATTAAGTTTTATTAGTTTTGAGTTTGTAGTTAAGTTATATTTTTTTCGAGCGCATTAATAATTATTTTCTTCTTATTTGTTTTATAAAAGTTAGTCTGTCTATGTTTCAACCGACTTCTAAGAAAGGGGGAGGTTATATGTTGGACTTGCATATATTATTTGTGTATGTTTATTAATTTCTCCGTCACATCTAAGCCGATTTTAAAAGTTATTTTTTTTCAAAATTTATTTTAAAGTGATCCCATTGCCATAAAGTCAAAGTTTGATGATGAAAACTCAGAGGAAACGAGAAAAATACTTATTTTATTTACATATTCGTTATTTACATAGTTCGTTATAATTTACATATTAAAATCGAAGTTGTTTCGTTTGCAGTTTCACTGTAATTAGTTATTTATTAATTAAATATTAACAGTTAGTTTTGTTCTCAGGTGTCAGCTGTAGTGGACGACGTGTATTCAGAACATTCCCATGTCGCAGGATCATTCACTATGCTGGCGAGTTCACGAGCTCATGTTGGAGGTTCTCTGAACGCAAGGGCCTTACCCGGAGCGAGAGTACACACAAATTTTATAGGATGTCTCAAAAAAGTAGGTATCTTTAAGCTGCTCTGCTGTTTACACTTTTCTACTGTGAACTATATATATGTGTATTTTCAATTGTCTATCAAAAAATAACGTTGCCTGGCATTAGACATATGCCCGGTTGGCGATAGGCTTGCCACCTATCACATTGTGAGACTCAATATCTTCGGCTAATCGTGGGTGCCTTGGTTGTGCCTCTGCTTACCTCTTCGGGGATATGGACGTGAAGAACTATATAATTACATCATCAGAGCTTTGCAACTAAAACCATATCAGCAATCGGGAAATCCTAAAAGCTTCCATCTTTATTTTCTATATAGGATAGAAATTGAATTGAATTGAGTTGAAATGTTTGAACTTTTAAAAATGTTTAAAGAATGTAAACTAGAAATAATTGTGATTAAAAAATGTTAGAAGCTTTTATTTATAAGGGTTATTGATAGACTTAAAAAGTATTCAACAAGATAGAATAATGTTAAGATTTTTTGGAGTTCCTATAGCCACCTTCTAGTTGATAATATTATTTCATTGTTGTCATATTCACATGCATTTTTTTTATGATATTGGAAGGCAAACAAGCAGACGGATTTCCTGATGTTAAGAAATTCACGCCGCCTAGAGACACCAAAGGTGGTAATGGTGCGTTGCCAACCTGAGGCCGGGATGTTAGGCCTCGAGCAAAAGTACGTTAACCGGCTACCTCACCCTCCGAACCGGAACACGTCATGACGTTATGGCGTCAGGAATAGGTAAGACGGTATTACCAATCCGGGTGAGTCGCTGCGAAACTCTACCACCTAGTCAGATGTCACGGTGTTAGAGACGGTGAGCCTATGCTCGCCTTTTACGAGCTGCCTGGCAAGGAAGGCAGATGGTCTATTCTACAAAGGAGCCCGGACCAACACGGGGCAAAATTCATGCAGCATTGTCCCGGCTACAGAATAGCCTCGCACCTGTAACATCTATGGAGTGTATAGGTCACGGTTATTTCCCAATATCAGGGGAGACGCGTGCTTAAGCGCTATGTTTTTTTTTTAAATTGGTAAACAAAAAGGTGGATCAAATTCGATTTTGCAAGTTTCCATCCGATGCATCCGGGACTTACAACCGACGTTATATATATATTTCAATTTAAGCACATTTCTTGTTGTTAGGATAAATTTTCGAATTTTATTCTCTTTCTGAAATACAAAAATTTTGGTTAGTAATTTAATATAGTTTTAGAGCCAGATTGCAGATCCCTCAAAAGCAAGGATGCTTCTTAATAAATAAACTGTGTGGGTTAAGGTAGTGTCAGTACATTTTTTCAATGTAAACATATCTACTACCTACTACCTAATCCCATACCTTTTTTATGACAATTAAATAACGTCTGGAGGCTCTCGGATCTTGGGTCTATTTGCTCCCAGTTTAAATGCACATAGATTTTCGAATAACACATTAAATAGAATTGTCATATGTGACACTTTTGTATGTGCATATAAATATTACATTTATATATACAACACATAGTAATGGTAGCGTAACAAGTTACAACTTTTAATGGGTTCCGTAGATGGGCTATTCCTCGTCTCCAATCTAATAGACACTTGGAACTTTTCATAATGTAAAACTACGTGTTGGGAAACCTTAACTATGTAACGAACGTCGGTCTTGTAACTGGGTTCGGGTGCCAAGTTGTGAAATAGTGCGGCATTTGGGATAAAAAGTTTATTGTATTATCCACCGGAACCCTCAAAATCCTTAAGTGATTGAATAAAAATTAGTCCATATCCTTCTTCTACCCTTTGCCTATTTTAAAAATGAATCATGGATAAAATACTCCGAGGAATTGTTTGATTTGATCCGCAACGCTGAGTTTACATCTCTAGACATTTCGTCAGAATTTAAATGTCGATACGACTTGCTTGCATCTGTGCGTGAAATATTTATTAATATATATTACTACTATTATTATTTGACCGCTTTGTTGGTCGAGTGGCTAACATACACGCTTAACTACACCGACTAACCCCGAGGCTTGGCTTCGATTCCCGATGGGGGCAGGCATTTGTGTAATGAACATTTAGATGTCTGCATTTCCTGGTCTGGGTGTTTATTAAATTTATTCTAGTATCTATTTAAGTATTTCTATGTATTGGTATCGTTGACTAACACCCATAACACAAGCATATAATTTGTTTACTTTGGGATTAGATTCAATTTGTGTAACTTGTCCAGATATATTTATTATTATTAGAATGTAACACGATTGTGATAATAGCACCTATGTTACGGTCTTAGGCACGTAAATCGGTATTGAAGAAACCCATGATCGCCTTCCGAAAATTACATTACAAACTAATGGAAAGTCCCTGTGTCAAAGAAGTGAACAAATGAGATAAAAATTGTAATGTCAAAATAATTGTATTTTAAAATTCTGCTCAGGTGGAGTTCTCAGCCGACACCCTGCGTTTGAATCTAATCGACCTGGCCCGAACTGGCAGCAAGCTAATCACGGTCACCGGCAGATTAGAATACGCCTGCACAGCCACCGACTC
>NJDD01008235.1:71505-97565 GCA_002245505.1 Calephelis nemesis | reverse complement strand
TAATAACGATAAGGCGACTTTTATTTTTTATTTTTAGCTAAGCCGGCAGCTGTTGCACTGTCCTGATCACGAATATTGATTTTTTGCTAATATTGTTTTCTTATAACGTTAACTATGACGATAAAAAAAGAGTTAGCAAAATAGGCCCATCTGTGTTGCGATCATCAAGGGACATGGGGATTCATTGCATGATACTTAACAGTTTTTAGATTCAAGTGAAATAAATATATTCTATGCTGTTCTATACTAACACAAGAAAAATAAGGAATTGATAATTATAAGCGTAAAGAGCTACTAAGGAATTAAATAACGTACTTTTTTTCATTTCTTTCTTATCGGTTACGTCGATAGTCGTATTCCTTAACTACACAGTTCTAAATAGGTGTCATATGTGTTTATTATTGCAAATAAAATTCACAAATAACTTTCGATTCTCCTAATATATTTTAGTTTTTGCATTTTCACTTCACTTGTTATTAATTTAAAAAAAAAACTAAAATAAGAAACCAAATTATCTTATACAGGATTTAAACCCAGTATTGAGGTTTGTAGCACAAATGATTAGACTTCAATAATTCTCAAAGTGGTCCAAGTGGATCCCTAGGGGCCAAAGGGAGACTCGACGGGGTCTAAGAAGGGCGTGACAAAAAAATGGGGTCCACAATTGTAGGAGGGTGCATGAAAATTAATTTGGTTTCGATAGTGAAGAACTTAAATGTTGATATAATAGTGGTCCATGAAACAAAATAGTTTTGGAAATCTCTAGATTAGAGCGTTGTCAACAATAAACGAAGGTCACAAGTTCAAATCATACCTGAGTTGAATCTGTTTTCTTTATTTAAATATTTAAAAAATTATCCTAAGCACGAAAGCAGTTTTAAAATTAAAATATTTTCGGTATGACGAGTTTACTGTAAGCGTGTCCCGGAAATACTTGTTCGTTTTCCTCGTAAGATTAAGGCATCTATTTAACAAATTATCTGTAAAGGAACAATGCTGAAATAAGTGTTGAAATAATACATGTTGCTTAAAGATAACTATTTCAATGAAAATCTTAAGAAATTTATAAATCACCTGTATATACCGGGCAGTTGCACAAAACCGGCTTTGCATTACACGTGCAGTGGACAACGTGGACGAGGACAACACAATACATAATTCCTCGCTTAATAAATGTTCTGCCTAGCGAAGTATGTAACTCCCTGACTCAAAAAAATATTAAATATAAATTAAAAATGTATCTATTAAGTAACATAGATTTATTTTCTAAGGACTTTTACTAGGGAGCTTTAATTACTTATTTGTTATGTAGTATGAAGCTTTTGTATAAACGAATACATATATAGATAAATAATGTGCCTACGTGCACGGCGAAGAAAGCGACATTCAATAATAAACCCTAGTGGATTTAAGAAATGTATAATATGTGTAAATTTTTGGTAATAAATAATCAATAAATAAAAAAAAGTGTAGCGCAAAAGTTCAGATCCTTCGCTGCTTTGTGACTGGATTCAATTTGGGACTAAAGGAATTCCTTGAATTTATCTTAAAATTTAACACCACTTGTGTAAACTTTTACTCGTGTAATTAAGATACTAAGTGGTAGTGTGTAAGTGTTCACGCCCATTTTCCCGAAGAGGTAGGTAGAGGCACGACTAGCCGAATACACTAAGTCCCACGATGTGATATGTAGCCTATCGCCAATCGGGCACATATCAATCCCGAGCAATATTTTTTTTAAATTAGTAAATAGGAAAAACACAATTTTTCTTTTTGTTGCCTGACCCGGGATTCGAAACCGGGACCTCATGCAGTCAAGTCCAACAACTGAACCGCTAGACCACAGAGTCGATTAAGTTATATATGTATTTTAGAACATGTTTGTGATGTTAGTGTAAATATTTAAATATCTTAAGCACGTGTAGTCAACAATTTGAACTAATTTTGATCAATATCGAACGACCTCCATTTTTCGTGACCTGAAGTTACCCCGTCGGTAAAGTAGAAAATTGAGTGGAATATTGATATACCGGCTTCCTACTTCATATTGGTTGTTGACTTTCGGTAACGACTTACAATGTACACTACGTTTCTTAGATATATTTCTTAAAGTTAGAATAAGATATTTGACTAGATCACGTTTCAAATTATGTACGTTTTATGATATATGTTTTGACATGAATATGTGCCTTTGAAATTGAGGAATTGAAACGTAAATATAAATAAAACACTACGTACAGTCTTAAACAAATTTAGTATTAAAAGTTGTATCTCTGATTTCTATTTGCGAGGTGAATGTTTTGTTTCTACTTGAAAATCCTAGATCAATAATTTTCTAGAGATTTCAATCTTTCATTTGACAATTTAGGGTTGCCTGCAAGAGATTGCTGACTTGGCAATAAGGTCGCCTTTGTGTATCTTCTTAGTTTTTGTTATTTTAATGTAATTGTAATTTTTCTGTATTTGGTGCACAATAAAGAGTTACAATAAGAGGCGCCGATGTGCGCCTGCGATCAGGCTGGTGACGTCATGACTCGTACTTAGTACGACATAGCGTGACAACAAATATATTATTTTTACGGACTGTTACAAACGAATCTTTGTAAAAGTAAATATTACAACTTAGCAATAACATTATATACATAAATGCATTACCATTTAAGCGTATACCCCCTATGATTTGGCCAGTCCTTTCAACGTTACCCTGTATACTTGTATCTTGCCAATAATGTCAATGTCAAAATGTGCTTAAATTTTAATACAATAATTTCTACGTGGAAGAGCTCTTCTGCTCCGACTCGTCTGGTTTAGTATCACCGCCTTATCTATTCCAACCACCATAACCATAATGTTCCGATTCGGCGGCTAAGGAAGCCAGTAAATATATGCTCGAAGCCTAACATCCCGGCCTCAGTATGGCAACGCACCATTACCACTTTGGTGTCTCTAAGCAGCGTGAATTTTATACATTCAAGAAATCCGTCTGCTTGTTTGCCTTCCAATATCATATAAAAAATCATGCCTAAATGAACTCATACAATGATCATGTCAACAATTTGCACAGTTAACGTAGCTCCACAATTAATAAACCTTGACTTATGAACTTCAAAAGTTTTGACTTCTAGTGAAACTGTAATGACCACTTTGTATATGGTCCTCGACACTAATGGAAGTGACAGATTTGATATTTCGATAACACCACGTAATAGCTTCGTGTTTGAGTTGTCATCCATTTTGTTGTATGTCTAATGGGACTTCGCGTTCACTTTTGATAATATTTCAGCTTATATCTGTACTTTATTGTATTGGTAGAGCGTTTCGCTACATATTATGTTGTCACTGTAAAAAATAATTGCAAAGGTTTACTCAGAATTAACGACCGCCTCGTTGGTCGACTGGCTAGCGTACACGCCTAACTACACCGACCTACCACGAGGTTCGGATCCGATTCCCGACGGGGGTATTTGTGTGATGAACATTTAGATGACTGCATTTCCGGGTCTGGGCGTTCTTTCAATTTATTCTATCTAAGTGTTTCTATGCATTAGTATCGTTGACTAACACCTATAACATAAGCATATAATTTGCTTATTTTGGGGTTAGATTCAATAGGTGTATCTTGTCCAGGGATGGCTGCATGTAACTAACATATACATAAGAATAATTAATGAAACAGTAACAAAACTTAATTTGTATATGTTTTTTTAAATCAATAATTAATTGTTACGAGTAGATATACAATACAATACGAATACGAATACACAAATGGAAACAAATTTAAATGAATTCATTCATTTCATTTCTCACACACAGGAACTTGAAATAATGGTTGTATATATTTTTTATCGGTTTATTTGCTCACTTTTCACGCAAATATTAATGAATGAATTTTTACCAAAATTTTATGTAGTAGTAGGCAAAAGCTCATAACCGAGGTCAACATTTAGTCTTTCACTGTGGGAAAATATTTTGATTCTATCGCTAACTACGAAAAGTCTTCAATGTTAATTCGAATGTGCTGGAAATTAGTCAATAAATGTGTCAAAATCGATAACCAAATTGTAAAATGTTTAAATTAGCAGAAATTGGATACCATATTTGATTCAAAAATCTTGTTTTAGGTCCTCATGGCTAATGGAAGTGACAGATTTGACATTTCGATAACACCACGTAATAGCTTCGTGTTACAGTTATCAACATATTGTATGTTTAATGGGACTTCGTGTTCACTATTGATTGTATTGTGAAGCCTTATATTTTAATATTATTTCTGGAGACTTTTCAAATATGTAGTGTTGAAGATGCAGAACATTACATTTGTCGCGTCTTTTGAGTATTTAAGATTTTTTTGTGATATTGGAAGGCAAACAAGCAGACGTATTTCCTGATGGTAAGAAATTCCCGCCGAATAGAGACACCAAAGGTTGCCAACCAGAGGCTGAGATGTTAGGCCTCGAGCAAAAGTAAGTTTACCGGCTACCTTACCCTCCGAACCGGAACACGTCATGACGTTATGGCGGCAGAAATAGGTAAGGCGGTGGTATCAATCCGGGTGAGTCGCTGCAAAACTCTACCACCTAGTCAGATGTCACGGTGCTAGTGACGGCAAGCCTATGCTCGCCTTTTACGAGCTGCCTGCGGTGCAGATCATGATGGTCTATTCTACAAAGGAGCCCGGACCAACACGGGGAAGTTGGTTTAATACGCAAATAATCAGTGTACAGTACAGTATACTAATATTTTAAATGCGAAAATTTGTATGTATGTTTGTTACTCCTTCACGCAAAAACTGCTGAACTGATTTTTATGAAATTTGGCACACACGTAGACGGTAATTTGGATTCACATAGAATCGTTTTTTATCCCGAAAAAATGTTTCTGTGGGATCATTAATCACGCGGGCAACAGCTAGTATTCTACAGTTTTTTGTTTGTCTGCTTATTGTATAATAAAAGAAATTTGGAAATGGTGGAATGGTGGAAATTTCTATCCTATGTAATTATTTGAAAGTAAAAGAGATATGACAATTAAATACAAGTACTATAAAACAAGATAAGTACATTACTTTATAATTGTAAGAATGTTTCAACAGAAATAAATGAACGTATTTTTACAAAAAGCTTTAAAAAAATTTTTTGAAATAGGTCACGATTCGTAATTCTCAATTGCCAGTCGGTTTATCGATTTTGGAAGACATGGTTTTGTGTGAAATGTATTTGGTTGTTTTATTTAAATATTCGTGAATTCCGATCACATCTCTATTTTTAACCAACTTATAAAACTGCCAAGTGCGAGTCGGACTCACCCATGCAGGGTTCCGCAGCAGCAATCATGATAATATGAAAGTTCCTTCTGTCAATAAACTTATAGATGCTTACAGTGGTTGCGGTTTAATACACTTCTGCAACGTGTGTAAGTTTTTTCGTAGTTATGCTGTGTCATAATTATTGACCTACTAAGTATTAATATCCGCTTCAATGTTGTTTTTTCATAAAAATTTCACAAGTCGTCTGTTAGCTTGTCCCTATTCTTTTTTCTTTGTTTAGGTACATATTATTATGTTTAATTCAGTGTTGGTTATATTCTTTCAATTTTGATAGCTATTTTTTATGAATTTCGAATTCTATAATATTGCTGGTACAAACCATAATCTTCACTCCTTATCCCTGAAAATGTAGGCAGAGTTACAACTACGGCGCTTACGACTAGCCGAAGTCCCTAAGCCCTACATTGTAATAGGTAGTAAGTCTATCGCCAACGGGGCACATATTCGATCCAGGGCAACAATGTTTTTGTTCAAAAGTTTAAATAATGCATTTTTTTCGAACCCGGGTTTCGAACTCGAGATCTCATGAAGTCATGACCAACACCGGATCGTTAAACCAAAGAGGGGAAAACTGATGCCTAATAATCTAGCACTGTAAATATATTAAATTGTATTCGTTTATCAAATGTTGCGATATTATACGATATGAAACAAAGTCAAACAAATCAATAGTTATCGTAATACCGATCTAGAAACTACAAGCTTCAAGCGTAGGACTAGTTATTACCTCGAGGCCATGTCGAGGGCCATTTGTAATAGAAGTAATCATTTTAATAGGGAAAGGTCATGGCTTTTTAAATTTAATAAATATTTTACAAGTACTGTGCAGACAAATTATGACCTCGAGGGGATGAATGAATGAATAAATTTTGTTCTTTACCATTGATTACAAAATTAGCCTTTCACGGTAAAAATAAGTAAATTCACGCCCGTATCCCCGAAGAGGTAGGCAGAGGCACAACCAGAACACCCACGACTAGCTGAAGACACTAAGTCCCACAATGTGATGTGGTGGCAAACATATCGCCAACCGGGCACATATCCAATCCCGAGCAACATTTTTTTTATTAGAAAAGTAGAAAACCCCCATTTTCTTTTTGTGGCCCGATCCGAGATTAGAACCCGGAACCTCATGAAGTCAAGTCCGACACCTGGACCGCTAGACTACAGAGGCGATTAAAAATATTTAAAATGTTTTAATGGTTACCTGCAAGTACAAGAAGTTGGTCTTATAGCTTTGGATCAATCTATGCCAGTCAAGCATAAGGTGAAGGAAATAATTTATATATTAACGTCGGAGCATTAAGGTAGAAACAGATATGGTATTTAGATGAATAAACTTTGTGGCGGATTTCTATGTCGTTTTCTTGAGATGTATCTGATTAATAGGAAATGCCTTAGCATGTATTTTTTAGATCTAAAATAAAAATGTATGCAAAATTATCTTAATTAATATTTCGACTTGACGATTCGAAAGCCGTATGCTTGTTTGCCGTTTTATCTCATAAGCGCAAATACTTGATATTAGTACATTAAAAACCAATATAAAGCGCATGAAAAGCTTCTCCAGATACCAGAGTATCCTATATTTTTTGCTTTTTTTTCATTGTATAATTGGAGTAAATTTGTAATGATTTATTTATATGTTTTTGATCAATTTTCCTTGTCATTAATTATAGTCTTTTGTTTTTCATTACAAGTTATCACACTTGTTAATCTTCTATTTCTTCTAATTATTATAAATTAAACATGTACTTTGTAACTCCTTTCGTGAGTGCAATTTGTTAGTATAATGAGTTTTTTATGTAAATTTTCTATGCAAATACTACTGAGTAGAATACACATTAAGTACTCGTATAATTATTTGTTAATTACTTTTCAAGTCATTAACGCAAAAGTTAAATTACTATTCGAAGAATTGCAAACAAAGCAACATGAGTATCCTAAGTAAAGCCAAAGAGAAATTTTGATTGCATTTAAAAATTAAAAGATCTGTCCTCCAAATATAATATTAGAAGTCTGATTGAAATAGAGCAATATCTGTTGACATTATACCTATCTGCTATCATGTTGTGAGAATGTAATGGTAGGTAGGTATATTGCAGCGTGTTATCCATTGCGAAAGCTATACTCTTTAGAAACATCTAAGCAATACAAAAACAGTAATGAATCTAAGTTTTACTACGTACAGCGTCCTGTGCCGACTTATTCGTGCATGCACCCTGCGCCGTCTTACGATCTGACGATTTGACGCGAGTTTAGAAGTATTTAATGCCACAACGCCGCTAAAGAAGTTTTCACTTAAAAAAAAAGTATCTTCACGTCCATATCCCCGAAGAAGTAGGCAGAGGTACAACCAGGATACCCACGACTAGCCGTAAATACTAAGTCTCATAATGTGATAGGTGGCAAAAATATCGACAACCGGGCACATATCCAATCTCGAGCAACGTTTTTTTTATTAGAAATTTGGAAAAAACCCAATTTTCTTTTTGTTGCCTGACCCGAGATTTGAACCCGGGACCTCATGCAATCAAGTCCAACAACTGAAGCGCTAGACCACAGAGACGACAATTTTTCTATTCTATTATTTTATAAAAAAACTCTTTAATTAGACGATAATGTTTATACTGGTATTAAACGTATTTTAAAATAAAAATTTAATTTTTTACAGATTTTACCAAAATGGGAAGCCGTGAAGACAGGAACGATATCATTCAAGTTTCGAACGAATGAACCCAATGGTCTAATACTCTTCAACATGGGCGCGAAGCCACCAAGGGTAGGTTGCACGGTAAGGGGTGAAGCTTTTGGGGTTGGTCCATCATACAATTATGCCATTCATCATCATGCGTCCATTACATTCAATCAGGTGACAAGTAATAGTATCAGACAAGAATAATGATAGGAATAGACATGTTACCCTGAATGTCAAACAATAAATACAAACTGTGGAGACTTCCTCTCGACAATATTTTAAGCCTATTTTTGACCAGATAAATGATGAACCCAGCGGTACAGAAAGTTTATGTTAGCACCAGTGTTGGAGTAACTAATTAACATTAAATTCTAAGCGACTGTTTTTTATTCTATAGATTTTGACATTCCATATATTCTTAGATATAAAGCAAATCGTTTTTATTTTGTAATCATTAAACTTAAAATAACTTTAAGTGTTATGCTTTAAAATAAGGTTTTATGGAATTGATAGAAAATATGTTGTCGTAAGGAAGTCTCCACATCTGTCGCTGTTCGTATAGAGGTAAATAAATATGAATTATGTTTACATGATCATGACTGAATGACTTACATGAAAGTATGACTGACTTTATTGTGCAATTAGACAATTCTTCGTTAATCGTGACGCTAACAGAGACTAACACTTTTTGTCTAATGTGCCCGGTTACAGTCGAGAATTTCCACTATTCTCAATACCATCATAATTTCATATATCGTGCCACTATAATATTATGAGATTGCTGTTTGTTTTATTTGTTATTTGTCCCTTGTTGAAATATGAGTGTGTTTCATAAAATTATAGAATACTATATGACTTTCTGATACTGACGTTATATTAGAAATACGTCAGAGATATTTCTTCTGAAAGTATGAGTATATTGTATCATAGATAAAGTTTAAGAGTCCCATGCTATATCCGCGCCGTGATTATTTTTTTAAGCTTTAATTGGTATTGAATAACGAGAAAAGTGTATTTTATGTTACATTTTTATACTTTCTAAGATAAAAGAAATTAACATAAAAATAAAAGTATTTTAATTACAGCGGGAACAAACAATGAGAATTTATTCATATTAGTCTTAAGATTTATTTAAAATTGCAATCTCATAATTATGATTGAATCCAGTGGTTATCAGCTTTATTTAGACAAAAACCCTCTTCTCAAGTAGTTGTATCTTTACAAAATCTTATTTTACTTGAACTTCTATAACTGTCCACTGAGAACCACTGCATGGTAGGTAAAAGTCGCGTAACCATCAACTCCGTCACCGTTGTAGGGGATTTGTGTATGGTACCTTATAAAGTTTCACCCACTTCAAAGTATCAAGGTGTTTTATGTTTTTGTATCAATGTGCACGTAGTTATGAAGCACAGGTATGATCTGAAGTATCCTAAGCACCTAGACGTAAGCTTATATTATTAACTGCAAGTACACGAGTATACAAGCTTTGTTAAAAGCTTTATTAATACCTACACAAATTCGCACTCTTAGACCATTACAACCATAATATATACATTTATTATATACCTATCGTAGTTGTTTCTTACTTTCCTATTATGTAAGTTATTTTATCTATTTAACTATTCACGCTTTTAATTTTTATGTTTTATAATATACACTTTGATTATAATTGTTATATTTTGCTAATTAGTATTTATATCTTTAATAACATCACTCACAAAATGTCGGGTAAAATTACACAGTGATAAAGTTTTTCGCATGATTGATCACGCACATTTGGAATCATTTAAACACTTTATTTTTTTAGTAAATTTCAAAACATGTTTATTATTAGAACGTTGTTATTTTCAATAATTATATTATTTTATATTTCTTCTTATTTGAAACTTTTAATTACTATAATGATAAACTATTGACTTTCTCACAATACTTTAATTATATTTTGAATCAACTTTTGTTAGAGTAACTTTTATCATTAGTTTTTTTTTTATTTTGAAAGATGTAGTTTCAATTTTATTTCCTTTTTCTCAAATTTATTTTAAGGAAATTTTAAATTTTATACCCTAACATAACATAATTGATGTATGATGTATTTTTGTCTTAATCAAAGACTAAACAGTAAACCATGAGTGAGATCACGTCGCCGTCGACCGCCAAATTTCCTGCTTAAAAAATTGGTGAAAGTATTACTCCATGGAATAGGTACTTATTAATAAAATCATATGTTTGCTGTGTGTGATGATGACGCAATAACGTTAAAGAAAGTCCAACATAGAAATGGATGAAATATTAATCATGCTGAGCTAAGAGATTGTTGTTGTATAGAATCTAAGAGATTGTAATATCGCGAGGTAGGATTTATTCGGGTCCGAGTTTCTTGCATCGACAGTAATAGTTTTAAATAGTATTTATCCTATTCAGTATCAAATACATTAGTATCTATCATTGATCTCTTATATATTCCTATTTCTATGGTATCTATGGTAACAGATCACCACGTAATGTAAAACAAAGTCGCTTCAGCTGGCTTTCCCTATGTATCCTAATCTTAATATTTGAAACTACGTAACGGTATTTGATGCGTTTTTTCTAATTGATAGATTAGAATAGATTCAAGAGAAAGGTTTCTATGTACGAGAATAATGACATAGAAGTTTTTCCACCCCTGTAAAGCTGGGACGGGCTGTCAGAATTTTAGTTAAAACTTTTAACGTCAAGCATATCATTGAACTGATCTTTACGAGTAAGCTAAAGAGATAGACACCGGAACTCCCTGACATAATAATTAATTCAGGCCGTAGGTTCATTTGAATTGTTATAAGATGTAATCTGGCTTAGAATATCCATTAAAGACTTTAACAAAAGGGTTCGCAAATGAAACGAGAGAAAATCGAACCAGGTTTTAATATACTTTCGAAAAGGAATCGCTACATAGTATTAAACAAAGTCGCGTTTTCTGTCCGTATGTCCCTATGTACGCTTAAATCTTTCAAACTACGCAACGGATTTTGATGCGATTTTTTAGTAGATAAAGTGTTTAAAGAAGAAGGTTTATATGTATATTTTATACCGGTGCGAAGCCGGGCCGGGCCGCTAGTAGTTTATATATCTGACGTTTATTTTTTTATGTACCTGTCGATTTTTACGACATCTAGAAACCAATTTCAAAATATCGGTAATAGTTTACTATCGAGGTGTCACAACCTTTCTATTTATACCACATTAGTATTTGATGGTGAAATACAAGAGAAATAACACAAATTGTATCAATTGGTTGAACTAACCACAAAGTAAGCAAATCATATGCTTGTGTTGTTGGTGTTAGTCAGAAATACTATCACGCGGAAATACTTAAATAGAAAGACCCTGACCGAAAACACAGACAAATATATGCTCCCGTCGATAATCAAACCCGAGCCTCACGGTTGGTTATGACGTAAGGAGTGTAAGCTAACACCCTTCGACCATCAAAGTCAATCAAGAAAAAACTTCAAATTTGGTTTATTTAGACAACAAAATTAGAAATCGAAGTCGGTTTTTAACTAGTTTGACTACATTTAACTTATTACGGTTTTACTGCGTTTTTTTAATAATATCCTTTTTATTTATGTTTTAACGTGGTAAGTAATAGTTAATATTTTATTTTTTTATTTTTAATCGTATCGCAAGTGTTAGTTTTTAGTTTTAGTATACTTAACAAATAAATTTAGAGTAAAAGTTTGTAAATTACTGTAATATTTGAGTTGTTGTGCTTCAAAATAATTGTTAACGTTTAAGCAAATTTCCGTCCACAACTAGGTTTAGTTGTTGATAGACGTTTTTATAGTCGTATTGCTTGTAGTTTAGTTTAGTTGATAAATAAATTTAAAGTGAAAGTTTGTAAATTAGTGTACCTGACTAAGTTGCAATACTTGTTTACAAAATTATAATTAGTTGAGTTGTTGTGCTTCAAAATAGATGTTAAGGCTTAAGCTAGTTTCCGTCCACAACTAGGTCTAGTTGTTGATGGACGGTGTTATAGTCGTATTGCAAACCTAGTTGTGGACGGTGTTATAGTCGTATTGCATGTAGTTTAGTTTAGTTGACAAATAAATTTAGAGTGAAAGTTTGTAAATTAGTTTACCTAACTAAGTTGCACTACTTGTTTACAAAATCAAAATTGGTTGAGTTGTGTTTCAAAATAATTGTTAACGTTTAAGCTAATTTCCGTCTACAACTGGATTTAGTTGTTAATGTATGTGGATGACTTATAGTCGTTGTAAAGACCTTATTTATGTAATAATATAGTCAACAAGCTTATGACTTGTGATGGTAAGAGATAATCCCGGACCATTCATACCTATAATAGGTGTGCTGCTGTCTTCTCAACGGAATGCTAGGGTTAATGTGCAAGTCTACCGGCACGGCTCAAAACTCTCCCTGTCTTATTAATAGTCACGGAGTAAAGCACTCTTTGGTTCACATTGGTGTTATAGTCTTTATTACAATATCATACAGATAGGCACTTTATTTTACTCTTTCTTTAGTCCAAGTCCATTAATGAGACGGTCCAAAATAGTATCGTCGCCTAACACATTCTTACCATGCACAATTACAATATTTGGTGTCTAGATATCCGTATCCTTCTATATATGCCTATCTCTTTTTTGCCCTTCTTTAAAATGAATAATAGTATTTGATAAAAACTCTACAGTATAATTATATAACATATTATAGTGATGCTCCTAATATATACTACTATTCATTGCTTTTTCGTATTTTCAGGCGGATCTATTTGCTGTGGAAATTCTTAATGGCTACATCTATGTCCACGTGGATCTAGGATCAGGTGGGGTTAGAGTGAGAGCTTCTCGCAGGCGGGTGGACGACTCGCACTGGCATGAGTTCCTATTAAGAAGGACTGGAAGAGACGGGAGAGTCACTGTTGATGGGGCTAATGCTGAGTTTAAAACTCCTGGTTAGTAAGCTACATCATCTTCTATCGTAACCAAGTCTTACTGCGAGGATTTATCTCCTACGTTAAGGGAATAAATTATCTTAAACTTTCCGTGTTAGCTCGTCCAGACTTTGAGCATTTTGCAAGTAGGCAATTTGTTGAGAGCCAATTTCGATAAAACGGGATAAGGACGGACGAGAAAGCACCTGAAGGTAGGCTTGATGCTCCGTTGAAAACAACTGGTGCGTAAGTAGATGCCATTCGGTAACAAAATGTTGTTATGAGAATTAGGCGTAAGTCGATTATAGACACTATAAATAAGGAGGATAAGCTAGGACTAGGGTATGAAGGCTCTTTAATAATAAAATTTTCTAGAATTAAAAAAGCTGTTATTTATTTAGTTTTGATTTATATCAAACGCTAATATGACTGTTTAATTCTTATTTCAGGAGAATCTAATCAATTGGAACTGGATGGTCCACTATACGTTGGTGGTCTTGGTTCAGAATATTCTGCGTCTCGGACCCCAGCTGCACTGTGGACGGCGGCGTTGAGGCAGGGGTTCGTTGGCTGCATTCGAGATTTGGTGTTAAATGGAAAACCCCAGGATCTTACAGCTTATGCCAGGCAACAGGATTCAGGTTTGTCAAATAATTAATTCTTACATCTAGCTTATGCAAATCGTCTCTGGTATAGGTATGGTATAGCGGTCCGCAGTCGAACTTGACTTCTTTGAGGTACCGGATTTAAAATTATGTATTTTCAATTTTCTAAGGTTTAGTGATAGGCTTACCTCTTATCACATTGTAAAACTTAGTGTCTTCGGCTCGTCATGGGTGCTCTGGTTGTGCCTCTGATTATCTGTTTGAGGATATGGGCATGAAGATACTTTTTAGCTTATGCAAGTATCTTCCAATTTTTTACAATTTGTATAAATACGTGTTCAATGTGTTGCAAGGTACCAACAAACGGAGGATGTTTTTTTGTAATACGAGGTCACCCGATGCAAATCCATCTATTCCGTCCAACACACAACAGTTGCAACACGAGGTATCTCACAGTTGCCGTTCTTTGAAAATAAGTGAGCTCCTTTCTTGAAAGTCCATGTATTACTGCCGCTGGTCATAGATCCCCACAACAGTACGAGGCAAAAAATTCATACGGAAACGCGCATTAGATAATACTACCGATATATTAAAAATACATCATGTTTATTACAGCGTCAGTACGTCCAGCGTGTCATGTGCTGATGAAGCAGTGTGTGAGCTCGCCGTGCCAACATGGAGGCGTTTGTACGGAAGGTTGGAATCGACCACTGTGCGACTGTTCATCTACCAATTATGGTGGACCTACCTGCGGAAGAGGTATGTGGTTTTGAATTATTTACTATTTTTTATAGGATGTCAAGTATGAATGTATGCGACTGTATGAGAGTATACTGTCTATTGATATGTTTTACATTATGAATTGATACCCAATTATTTATTTGTATATAATAGATTAAATATTTTGTAACCATGATTTATCTTCACAACTTTTTGTCATTAAATGTATGTTTTATAGGGGAAGAAAACATTAACAATATTAATTAAATAATTGACAAATCTAAAAAGAAATGGTAATCTCTTCTTTATATGTATATATAAAAGAAAGTCATGTTATTTTTCGTGTTAGTTACACTATTAATAACTTAAGAAAGGCTTAAGTAATTTAAATAAAAATTAAAGGGAGGTAGCTTTAGAATCAAGAGAAGGACGAAGGATATTAACCCGTTCAACAGCGAGGAAACTAGGGAAAACAACATTTTTTTCACATACAAACTAAACGAGTAGTAAAAAAATATTCGTATGTATGAATAAATGGTAAGGTCAAATCTTACTATATTATTTTGGTGCATAAAAATGTATTAATGTTTCTTATAAATAAGTGGATGAATGAATGAATCAATTGTTATATTTCCAGAATCACCAACAATATATCTCAACGGTACCCAACATTTGACTGCGGCACTTGGACCAGAACATGTCACACAAACAGAAGAACTGTTGTTGAGGTTTCGTACTAGTAAAGCTGGTCTACTGCTACGTACTGCTTCAGAAAACTCTGCTGATCGGATAGAGTTGGCTGTGGCAGCGGGAAGAGTTAGAGCCAGTGTCAGACTTGGGGATCGGGAAAAGGTATGTAACTGATTAATAGACCGCTAGGTAAGGATTATTATGAAACTTTGACACCAGATATATATTTATTATCATACCTGTCGTTGTACTATAATATGTGTGTTTTAGGTATCATTTGTGTTATTAATATACATAGTGTATATTTTATTATTCTAAGATAATTTGTTCACATATTTTTTACAATCCTTTTTTCTGTGCACCCGATCCAACTAAGCTCTCATAATGAGTTTAGGTCGACTGGTAGAGAATGCCATGTTTTATTTAGTCCACCTTTGTAAACTATTGTAAATAAATTTTAAATAAATAAATATATTTGAGAGGAGGTAATAGAGAGTTGCCATTTTGAAATTGAATACAGTCAGCTTGTAGACACCAATAATGTTGATGCTACGTTGCCTTTTTAATGTTGATAAGTTATAACTAACGTGTAGAATATAAGAGTATTTAAAAGAGTTTTTTAACTTCTAAGGCCGTAAGAAGAGTTTTTAATTTACTTAAAAAGGGTTTAGCGTTTATTTTAAACTGTTTTACTATGTAAGAGTTCAGCGAACATACACACAGATCTACTGATAGTAAGAGGTAACCGTGGCCTACATACAACATCGATGTTATAGATATATTGCTGTTCTGTGGCCAAGTCTACCTTACCCTTCAGACCCGAACATGACTGAAGCTCGCTTCTTATAATTAACAAACCGTAATCCGTTAGTTATAACAAAGGTAATTTGCCCAGTGATGAAGCAATGCTCTTAGTTACACAAAATGTTTCAAGTTAATAGTTGACAACGAACGACCGCAGTTTGATTTTTACTATTCATTCAAAAAACTACCATTCGTAATAAAGATTTGTTTTTTGAATATATGAACCGGGTATGAGTCATTATGGAGGCAGGAATAGGTCATGTATGTTTAATGTAACCTACAAATTGTAAAACAGAAAAATGCACAATATTGTTATATCCTCTGTGGTCTAGCGGTTCACTTGTCTTCGTGAGGTCCCGCTTTCGATTCCCGGGTCGGGCAACAGGAAGAAAATAGGTTTTTCTAATCTAATAAAATAAAAACGACGGGTTGCACTCCGGGAGTGCCAGCAGAAGTGAAAACTGGAATATTAACGTTGTGCATTTTTGATATTTTGGAATGGTTATGAAATTATTTCGCACGAATTGCTTCATTTATCACTATGAAAGTAGTATCATTTATGTGGTAGAATACAACATTCATTTATTGCGCTATCGTACACAAATATGACAACACGAACTTTCGCGCAAGCGCCCTGTGCCGTCTTAAGAGTTTAGAATTTTTTTACCCATCCCAAAAAAGTGCGCAACGCCGCTAAAGAACTTTTCGGTTCAAATAATGTTGCTCTTGATTGGGTGTGTGCCTGGTTTGGCGATAGGTTAGCCACCTATCCCGCTGTGGGACTTAGTCTCATCGGCTAGTCGAGAGTGACCTGGTTATGCCTCTGCCTTCCTCTTCAGGGATATGGCCGTGAAGATACTTTACCTTTACTTTACTTTTGTTATATTTTGCACTGTGTGATTCCAGAACCTTCTCGCGGGATCGAACGTGGCGGACGACAAGTGGCACACAGTCCGCTTCTCCCGGCGCGCCTCCAACCTCAAGCTGCAGGTAGACGGCGGGCAGCCAGTACGCGGTACGTTATGTACGTATGCACTCGGGACACCACCCGCACCGTTTTGTTTTTACCCTAACGTAGTGGAAATAAGGTTGGTTCTTCATTGGTCGAGACGACCAACTCTAGATCATTCCATGCTTAGCAAGGAATGACCTAAGACACTGATTAGTAAGAACATATGAGGTAATTTACAAATAGATACACAAACATACAAAAGATTATACAAATACATGAATATGAAATTAGACAAAAATAACATACTAGTTGAAATAAATAATGAGAAGAAATTAGATAGATAGATTTAAACTGAGTAAAACTAAGTTAAATATTTGCTTCTATTAGCAATTAGTCTGCCAAAGTATTATAATTTTAAACTAATTATTTAAAAATAGTGTGATTAGAACAAAACGAAGAAAGAATGTAAATTTTGACACCCAACAAATAAATTAAAACAGTAAGAACTTGAATGAAAAAGACCAATATAATTAAATATTGTAAAAACTATCAAAATCAAGATAATAGTCCATAATGTAGTAATTTTAATGAAATGAAATAATAATATAAATTTGTTTAAAAATTGATATTTGTTTATATGTCAATTAATAATAGTTGTTGTAATATAAAAGTATTTATTATAATATTATTATGCAGTTGTCTAATATCGTGATTCTTATTAAACATGTGATACTTTTTTTTAACAAAACTTATATTTATTAGGTAAAAATCGGAATCTTAGAAAAAATATATAATAACACTTCACATTTAAAATGAACCAAGTCATTTAGACTACTGAGATAACCTAAGACATTCAAATACGAAAAACATGTTACAAACATTCAATAACATAAACCTGTTTTAGTAGTTTAGGAAAAACACAAATTTTGAAGCTACATTTTTTTAATTGTTTAAAAATTGCAACCGCTTAATAACCTTTATAAGTGAAACTAAATAGTTGCAAATATTTACTTTCTGGCATTTCCTAATTGAATTACTTCGATCAGGCTTGT
Organism: Calephelis nemesis; assembly: GCA_002245505.1. Lineage (NCBI taxonomy): Eukaryota > Metazoa > Arthropoda > Insecta > Lepidoptera > Riodinidae > Calephelis > Calephelis nemesis. Next base: position 79,779 of record NJDD01008235.1, on the reverse strand, counting down.
TTTCTTCCTAAAAATTCCAAAATTTAAAATTAAGTTTTAGTAATCATCTAAGAGTTTTTAGAAAATAGAATTAGAATCAGCGTAAACCTCTAAAAAACCAGTGTCTCTTGATGTTAGATGTCCTCTAGATGTAGTGTACTTGCTTATTTTGAGTTAGTTATAGCTCGCACTTGGTAATCTCACCTTTCATTTATTTGAGCTTGTTTATCTTTTTCCTTTTATGTTATCCTCCTCGCTTAGTCATAGTGTTGTATTTTTTTATGCGGTAAATAATTAATCTATAGTTTCACTGACTGTTAAAAATGTTAAACATTTCTTGACACCTATATTCTCGAAAAGGTAGGCAGAAAAACAACCAACTGACTAAATGTCTTCAGCTAATCGTGGGTGCCCACCTACTAACAGCCGAAGACATTTAGCCCAGCAATGTGATAGGTGTGCAAGCTATCACTTACTGAGCACCCGGGTATCATTATTTTTATTAGAAAATAAAAAATACACTGTACATACACAGTATGTTTTAAATTTTTAACGTTTATCTCTATGCTGGATAGCTATGACTATTTTTGAAAATTTTACTCCTAAAGGAGTAAAGCCGGAGATGAAAGGTTGTGTAAAGTTCTATAAATTTAGAAATTTGTATTTTTTTGTTCTACTTTAAATGAACGGCTAAAATATAATATTTATATTTTTGAAGTTACAAAATTTGAGAAAATCCAATACCCACAAAAATGAAAAAGCGTGCAAAAGCCGGTTTACCACAGAGATACAATTACTTTGAGTTTAAAAAAAGTTTTTCAAGTATTTAATTTAATATAACTATTTACCGCATAAATCATAAAAACTATGTATTTTAAATTCACAAGTTGGTGGTTGTTATATTTTAACATACCCTAATTATTTTCAGTAACTGAAAGTACTAAGAATACGTACAAAAACTTGATTCATTGCTTTAAATTATTTTCTGCGTATGTCTGCTTGTGAATTTAAAAACAAATTAACTGTACATTATTCAAAATTTGTTAAATCCTACAAATTGTTTTTTTTTTCTAATGAAGACCCATTCGTCATCTTCACTATCGCAAAGATCATAATACAACCGTTTGAATGATTACTATTTTCAAGATCAAAGTTTGTAATAATTTTTCACTTCGCCATTTTATGCAATGTGCATAGAATAATTTATAACATTTTTTTTACCATTGCATTCTCGTTATCGACATTGTGCATTAGTTCATTTTAGTATTCAACACTACTTATATTATTGAAGAAATTACTAGAAAATAAAAATCAATTAAATTCAAAATACATAGAGTATTAAAGGGTTTAATTGGAATTTGTGGGATTTAATAAATAGGTAGGCTGTAATAAAAATATTGCTATCTGTAAAAGACACTGTATTACAATAAATAAATTAGCGATAACAGTAGGATTTTGAAATAAGAAACAAATATCGATACAAATTTTACTATACTGTGCAATAAAGAGAAATGTTTCACTGTTCTTGTCCCGGACTCCTTTGAAGATTGTAAGCCAGTTCCTTTCCTAACAAGAAGCTACTAAGAAGCAGCGTTGTCTTTAACACCTTGACCATAACTAGGTGAAGACTCCGCCGAATTGGTACCTCATTGAAAAATACTTTATTCTATAAAATACTCGTACGCTAATTATAACTATCCGTGAAAAATACTTATATCGCTCATTATAAGTAATCGTAAAATACTTTTATCGCTAATTGTGTTATAGTGTATAGACGAAATGTACACTTAGGTTATAAGCAGCTGTGCTAACTAATTCTGTTCTATACCCGTATCTACTGTTACTTTCTATGACTATCAAGCTTGGCAGACTCTTAAATGTGCTAATGGCATTATTGGTGTAAATACCCTGCTGGCAAGATAATTTTACTTTGCTGCATTCACTTCAATGCCAGTGTTAATAATATTTGATATGTTAAGATGTTTTCAGTCTTTGAGGTTCTCATCGAGAGCTGGATAAAAAATTCTTAACAAGACTTTTTATCGTCACTTCTTATTTTATAGCATAAACGTCGTCTCACTCGGCGTTCCTCAAACCCTTTATGCCGTTTAAAAGATGATTAGCATGTTTTTGTCGATTCCATTTTAAGATTTCCATTTGTTGTAGATTCCATATCTATCATCAATCATCTATCTTCATAAGATATCATCAATGATGGTGATGATGAGTCAATCTGCTTGATTGCATATTAATAAATCCACTAAACTCAGGGTTAGGTAACATTCGGTTATATTCATATAACCGTAGATTACATTAACAATAAGTAGGTTAGATTGAAAAAAAAAAACTTATTTGTAGTATCTCGACGACATACTATTCCAACTTCAATAAAGAATTCATAAAACTGAAATTTTGAAATTAAATTTTGCGGGTAAATTTTAAAATGTCTCAATCTCTTTAATAAAAGTGTTTTATAGTACTAATTTAAATCAAAGTAATTTTTAATAAATCGATGATCTAAAAATGTAAGGTGCTTAAATAAAATATTGGCATAAGATTATTTGAATGAGACTTAAATAATTTTGGATTTCTATTTCGTGGACTGACAGCATTTTAATATAATATTATTGTTAGGTTAAATTTCTTCATTGTTGTATCTTTTTTGCAGCTGAAACAATTTTAGGGAAAGCATCTACAATGGAGATATCAACATTACACTTAGGTGGACTGTATCACCCCGAAGAAGAAATACAAATGACTTCAACACTACCAAATTTTGTTGGCCACTTGCAGAGATTTATTTTTAATGGCATTAAATACATAGATATGGCGAAAACACTTGGTATTGGCACAAGCGATGAGAACAATCATATATACGATACGTCCAATTTGATATTTACTGGGAAATTTGTGAAGCCTGATTCTCTTAATGTATATAAGTCAGTTACATTTAAATCTAAGCATACATATGTTGGCTTGCCACTTTTAAAAGCATATGGAAATACATATCTTGATTTCTATTTTCGTACCACGGAAATGGATGGTTTGTTATTTTATAATGGGGGTAAGAAACAAGATTTTATAGCCGTGGAGTTGGTAAATGGTCATATTCATTGTGTGTTTAATCTGGGTGATGGTGTCGTGACGATGAAAGATAAATTAAAGAACTTCTTGAATGACAACCGATGGCATACAGTTTCTATTAGAAGACCAACTCCAAAGATTCATACCATGCAAGTTGACGAAGATTTGGAAATGCATACTACAAGTGAGTGAACATTTTATGTTATAAATCAAATTAATTAACCTCTTATAAAAAAACAGGGGTGTTGTAAAATTAACTTGTAAACTCTGTCTCTGCGTGTGTGTGCGTGAATGCGTGCGTGCGTATGTACGAGAGTGCGTGCGTTTGTACATTTGTGTGTGTGGCATGCATTATGCTAAACTTGTAAATAAAATTATTATAAGTGTATTTATTTTTCATAAAGAACTGTAAAGTTTGAAATACCACTACAGTCTAGACAGAAAATTTTATAACAATATTATGCTGTAGTGAAAAATTATCAAAACCAAACTTTTAATTTAGACGATTTAAAGAGTATGATCTATCTTATATACCTATCTACGATACGTACACACACGTACGTGAAATGCATTTGACTAAATCTACAAATAATAATTAATTATAAGTAGAAATCTATAGTTTAAAGTTTAAAATTAGGACAGAATTTGTATAATAATAAGATTATGGCTATATTGAAAAATCATCAAAACTAAACTTTTAACCTATACAATTAAATAGGAATCTGTGATACCTTAGTAACGCACTTACAATAAATTAAAACGAACGACTCAATAAAGGCTTCTAGGTCTTCTATATTAACTGTGGGAAATGGATTAGGAAAATTAACCTTTTATACTTATGCTTTTTCTTCAGGTTCAAACCTCATGCTAGAACTGGACAGTGTTCTTTATGTTGGTGGTGTACCTAAAGACATGTATACCGCACTACCAGTCGGAGTGTTATCCCGTCAAGGTTTTGAAGGTTGCATGTCTAGTTTAGACTTACCCGGAGAATCACCATCTTTAATTGAAGACGCAGTTGTACCGAGTTCGTCATTAGTGTCTGGATGTGAAGGTATTTAAAAACTAAACTAAATCTTATGATTTTCTTTTTATGTTGAACAGATGGATACATGTAATTATACTCCTTTCCTGATGGCCCTTACCATTTTCATACCATTATCATACTATTATAGATGCATCCTTGTTCTATTGCTTAGGTTTCAGGCCTATTGTGCAAGTCTGCTGGTTATCGTAGGTTTAAAACCGGAACTTATCATTGTCATTGCGGTGGCAAAAGTAGGTAAGGCGACAGGTGCCTATTCTGGCAAGTTGCTGCAAAGTACTCTACCACCAGTTGCTCTGCTTTTGCTCTCAATTTTTGTTATTTTTATGACTAGATAAGAGTATTTTATAACTTTAATTGCCTTATTAATAAATAAAATAAATTAAACTTAAAAGCTGAAGTAAGTTGAAGTGGCGATGGGTAGGCCGCATTGCTGGTAGAACCGACCACCCACTGGGGAAGAAAGGTTTTCGAGTGGCGGCCCCTCGTCAGAGGACGTAGTGTTGGACGACCTCCCACTCGGTGGACTGATGGTCTGGTCAAAGTCGCCGGAAGTCGCTGAATACAAGCGGCTGGTGACTGTAACTTGTGGCGTGATTTAATTTCAGGTCCCACGAAGTGCACCCATAACACATGTGCCAACAAAGGCGTTTGTGTCCAACAGTGGAATACTTATGTCTGCGACTGTGACTTGACATCATTTACGGGACCAACGTGCTATGATGGTAATATTGCAGTTTATACCTTTATTACCTAACTTCAAATTCCCGTCACTTGAAAAGCAAAACCAAGCAAGCCCCAAGGTTCGGGCTCGATTCCCAACGGGCAATCATTTTTTCGATAAACATGTTAATATATACAGGGTTAGAGTATTATTATATACAAGTTTACTTTCAGATCAAATTTAAATATAGTGAGTCAAGTCTTAAATGAAAGCGCATTTTAAATATTAATTGATAAATTGTAATATTTACTTTTGTGAACATTCATTTAAAATAGTCCTCGTTAATACTTCACGTCTTGTTGTCACGCTACGTCGTACCGAGTATGAGTCATGACGTCTCTAGCCTGCGCATGCGATTGCGGTGGGCATTTACGTTATGCATTTCGTATTTTGCGTCGGATAAAAATGAATTGTTACCCTGTATATATCAGATATATTTCCGGGGACAGATGCTTATTAAATTTTTACTGGGATTTCTATATACGAATATTAGTATCATTGACCCTTAACAGAATCATGTTGCCTACTTTGGATTTAACTCAATTTGCATAATTTGGTCAGGTATATTCATTGTTAGTAATTGTTATAATTTTTATACGTCTATTAATCTGAAATAATGCTCATTGACATGACCTGCATTTCATTTTCATTTTGCCAATGCATTTTGAAAAGTAATAAAAAAAATGCAGTCGAAATGAGAGCACTACGGAAAATCTGTGGTGTAACGCTCGCTGACCGCATTCGTAACAGTGAGATCCGAGAAAGAGTGGGATTGAAAGAAAGTATTGGTGTTAAAATGCGAAAGGGCATGTTCCACTGGTTCGGTCATGTGGAAAGAATGACAGGTGAAAGATTGACAAAGCAGATGTAGGTACCCGGGGAGACCAAGGCTGACATTTCACGATCAGATCAATCGGATATTATCCGAGGGTGGTGTCAAGAGTCTCCAAAACCGGCGTGTTTGTATGAAAAGGGTAATGAATGTGAAGGAAGCAAGACAGGTTTGTCAGGATCGTGAGGTCTGGCACTCGATACTCTCTGCCTACCCCGTAAGGGACTTGGCGTGAAGATATGTATGTATGTATGTGATAAAAAAATAAAAACTTAGAGTTTCTTAAATGTACAAATATTTTTCAGAATCTATCGCGTATGAATTCGGTCCTGGCCGAGGGACCATAACCTATACATTTCCACCCAGTTCCGTGGCTGACACTGAAACAAATAAAGTAGCGGTTGGATTCGTCACCAGCAAGTCTGATGCCGTCATCCTGAGGATCGAGTCTTCAAACACGCAGGATTACATGCAAATGGAGATCGTGAGTTTGTCCCTCTTATTGGTTGTCACTAATAAAAAAAATTTTATCACAATTTTTCTGGTTGTTGCCGTGATAGTTAACATTAGGAATGCTTAATTTACATCAAGTCACTCGATTTAATAAAATTTGGCTCGAACTATTTAAAATAAGTCATAAAAGTCATGTCAAATTGTACAAAATATCACCAAAATTGACTAAATTTTACTTAATTACAAAAACACGGAATTAAACAATGTAAAAAACTTCGACCATTTTTTCTTTTGGTAGTGCCAAAACTATTTCATTATTATTCACTATCAAAATGGCTAAAGTCCAAAATATTTTTGAAACGGGTGATATTCAGTATACCTAATTGTATAAACCGAGTTTTTTCGTAAAACAGGAATCACACATCGCATTGCTTGTATTTTTTTAATTAAGCATAGCTCAGTGTAATAATTCGATGGAATGGAAAGCTTTGCTAGAGTTTAAGTCAGAGGCACAGTTAGCTAGAAGAAGCCTATTTACCCTTGCTTTAAATACTTCCAATTTTTTTTATGACAACGGAAGGCAAACAAGACTTCTTGATGGTAAAAAATTGACGGCGTCTTGAGAAGCCAAAGGTGGTAATGGCGCATTGCCAACCTGAGGCCGGGATGTTAGGCCTCGAGCAATAGTAAGTTTATCGGCTACCTTACCCTCCGAACCGGAACACGTCAATGGCAAGCATTGGACGTTATGGTGTCAGGAATAGGTAAGGGGTGGTACCAATCCGGGCGAATCGCTGCGAAACTCTACCACCAAGTAGGATGTCATGCTGTTAGTGACGGTGAGCCTTTACTCGCCTTTTACAAGCTGCCTGGCAGAAAGGCAGATTTAGAAGGTCTATTCAGCAAAGGAGCCTGGACAAACACGGGACAAATATAATGTTCCAAAAAGAACAGACTTTGGCAGAGAATTCCAGTCCTTTGCAGAACGAATAACAAATGAACTGACAAAAGTCAATGAACTGCTATACTATGCTTAAATAAATTTACTCAATAAGTAATTTGAAATGTCGTGTTCTGTGTGCGATAATATTTGTTACTATCGTCAGATTCGTGGTAACCTATTCATGGTGTACAACGTTGGAGATGGTGACCATCCGTTGGGTGATGAAACAGCGAGAGTAGATGACGGTGTGTACCATGTGGCGAGGTTCACGAGAAACGGTAGTCAAGCAGCGCTTCAGTTGGATAATTACGCTGTGATCATTCGCCATCCACAAGGTTAGTTATTTTCTTTAAAATGTTTTTGAATGAGGTAATTGATTTTATAAGAAAATGAAATACTTTTATAAGCCACTGTTGCAATATATTAAATTTTTTTGTAATGGTGGTTATAGTACCGTATTTGTTGAAATTAATTTTGTATTTATATGTTAAATACCTAAGTTGCTAGTACTTATATGTTTGTTGTATTTTAAATGTCATTTTGGTTTCCGGAGGTGGCGTTACTAACTGCGACACAGTCTCTGACTAATGCAGTTATTATCGTCGCAACATGTTGTAGTTGTATAATTGTTTCAAATAAATATTTTTAATTTCAATTTCAATCTGATCATGTTAGAATCTTTTAAGCCCCTGAGAAGTCGAAATAACTCTGCAAATGTTATAGACACACTTTAAGAGATATATTTTAATATACACATGTTCGTTTTATAAATGGCAAATTTTCCAAAGAACCATGAGTTGAAATATGGAAAAAAAATTGGATTGTAATGCATTTTAAGTCGGCGTTGTATTAGTGTAATAAATACATCCAGATAGATACCAACATTCAGAGCCCTTACCATGTGTTTACGGCTTGTCAAGTTTACTTACTATACTCGCTACCGTCTCGGTAAATTATTTGTATGAAAACTTTGAATTTGTGTGAATACATTTCAACATGTAACTTGAACCGGACTTGAATTTTACACTGATAACTAAATCAGAAGTGCATAACATTTAAGCTTTTATTTCTATCGACACTCCCGGAGTGCAACCCGTTCATTTTATATTTATATTTTTATAATGAATGTTTGTGTTGTTGCAGGCGGTCAGCAGTCGACGATATTCAACAGTATGTCGCGGATCTCGGTGGGTGGGGCCGCGGGCGGGGCGCGG
>NJDD01008235.1:37753-53228 GCA_002245505.1 Calephelis nemesis | reverse complement strand
TATAACAATGTAAAAGTTGTTGTTGTACAGTTGACTTCAATCAGTTTTTGTTGTTTAAAGCGATCAGATTTTGAAATAACAATAAATTATGTAATTAAAAAAAACTTTGTTTTCTTCTCTTACTTTCTACGTCTCTTGTCCCAATATTCTAAAAACATTCTTCTTGTATTGAAGTGTATTTGTCAAGACTTTGACTTGATCTCTTATGTTCCAAGTCCCTATGTTGAATGTCCATGGGCAAAGAAGCAGTGATATTTTACTAAATATTAAATTCGTTTTCCACCTCTGTAGTATTTCATATTTGTAGTCAACGAGCCGATTGTCGTTGTCCAGTCCTAAGTCAATACACATTATTTATTTCAAATCAGTCTACTGGCAATAACTGACACAACAAAAAAAGAATTAGGTATCATAATTAGTCTATCCAGAATATCCATTCAGACGTGTTGTGATGATCAGGGGAAATGCGGAATAATGTTTATAATTTGCTAACCCAGCCGACAGACGTTGTCTCGTCTTATCTATGTTGTTTTATGATAATGGAAGGCAAACAAGCAGACGTATTTCCCGGTGGTAAGAAATTCACGCCGCCCAGGTCTCTGAACCAAAGGTGGCAAAGGCGCGCCGCCAACCTGAGGCTGGGATGTTAGGCCTCGAGCAAAAGTATATTAACCGGCACCTTACCCTCCGAACTGGAATACGTGAACGGCAAGCATTGGACGTTATGGCGGCAGGAATAACAATCCGGGCGAGTCGCTACGAAACTCTATTCACGATTTATATGTAACGATGTTAGTGACGGTAAGCATATGCTCGCCTTTTACGAGCTGCCTTTCAGGAAGGCAGATGATCTATTCTGCAAGCCCGGACCAACACGGGGGTCAATCTATGAATTTGAAAGTTTCTTTTTGATATAAATCGTCTCCTATCAAAAAATAACTTCTTGAGTTATTTTCATTTCAAAAGGCATCTATTCAGACGAATAAGACGACCACGCGATATGTGGATTTTTGTACCTGGCGAATTTCGTATCTACTGCTTAACGTTGCAGTCACTGACAGTTTGTATGGGGAAATATAAAATATTGTTGTTCTTTTTTTGTAATTTTCCCAGTTTTTTTTTATTTCCCAGTCATGCGATGACCAAGTGAAATTGGGAATCATTCATTTATCATAGACATATTTTTGTTTCTTATAGAAAAGGATATAAAGATAATATTATATAGCTATACAGACACAGATTATTTTAATTTTGATGTGCCTGATCAATTTACTGAGCAATGCTTTTGAAACATTGTTAATTTTAAAATATACAGGCGTCCACTAGCAATAAAATATATTAATATCCTACTAAAAAGTATCTGAAAATTTTGGTAAGCTGAGAATCGGTAAGAAAGATAAAGATAGTATATATAGTGTTGAACTTAAAATACATATCTTGGCGTCACATCGCCCAACATGCCCATTTTCAGAGTTTTAACACCAACGTGGGGCGACTTGGTCAGGACATGTTAACCTAGATTTCCCCGGGTCCCTACATAGATGTCCATGTCATGATGTCATGATCCACATTAGCATTGTAAATTTGTTGTCAAGTTTTCGTCATTCTTTTCACGTGACCGAACCAACAGGAATGTCCTCTATAGGTTTCACAAAAACGCTTTCTGTCAATCCCACTTTCCCTCTGGTCTCCATGTTGGGAATATAAATATGAGAAGGAATGGATAAATATTTACATGAAAAACGTAAATTTAAAGCATTGGCAATTGCCAAATACGTCCATTACACTGTGTTAGTGTATAAACACTTTTAAATTGAATACAGTTAAAAGTTCAAAGCTTCGTTGTTTATAATAGCAGTAAATACCTAATAGTCGTAGATACGAACCTATGACGTACTCGTGTGTATGTATACTCGATGTACTCTTCGATCTACATCGGGATTATGAAAGACTGAAACATATTTTATAATTATTGAAAGTATAGATAAACTAGCAGCTCGTCCCAACTTCATAGATTTTTTTATTGAATTCCTCTTTAATTACTATAACTCTTAAAAATCCATGTCGAAATCCGTTACTGTGTTTTTACAGATTCCAAAGCCACTTGTATACTGTACACCAGGTTGAATCATTTGAGATTTCTTTAAAAGAGAAATATTTTATTCATCATTTTTAGGTCTAATGGCCTTTTACTTTTTTTTTTATGAAGTTCTAATTATTTTAATTATTTATTACTATTGGGTATGACAATCTTTATCATAAGCATCAGTGTTTAACACTTATGTTCACTTATGCTGGCAACATTTTAAAATCTTTGAAAATTGACTTTGGCAATACTAAAAGAACGGGAGTCTCGGACAGTCAAGCTTCAGTCCTTCAGGCACATAGATTTTCAGACCAATTTACGGATCGATCACAGACTAGTAAGAGAATTACACGTTGGATCGTTCGAGGAAGGTTGTCTTTAAGGGTTGAAGCTTTAAATTAAAAAATACTGATTAGTAGTTTAGAAGTAAAATATCTGACTGTTTGTCTTATGTGAGACGTAACTAAGTAGATAATTTTGGGCATTTTATTATGATAAGCTATATTTTATAAAACGTGATTTACCAAAAATGAAAGGCTAACGCAGTTGTGTAAAAAATACTTATAATAATTATGTATAACTACCTCAACCTCTTGATTTGAACATGATACTCTTATTATGGAGGCAGTGGATCTTTGTCACGGCAAGTTGGTATAATATGGCACTCTACTTCCGATTGCCTTGCTGGGAAAGACTCATTTAAACTATTCTCACTCCTTACGAGCTGTCAGGCAAAGAGATAGATTGGTCTGTTTTACAAAACACAGAAAACACAGAATGGAGGCAACATTTCTGATGGCCTTGACCTGTGAATTGTTTTTGTAGCTCTTATATATAACTAGAAGACGAGGAGATTTAATTCACTTGGCACTCGATACTATCTACCAATATTGCAAGGATAATGACCTGAAAATATGTATGTTTATGCAAGATGACCTGTGCGTTCAACTGTATCCGCAAGATCGTCTTCTTACATCAGAGGAGTGGCATCCCATCTAGCCTTCAGCTATGTCCGTTATCTTGAGTTATCCTACACATATCACTGACTATGTCTTCAGCTATCGCGTAAAGACCCGATATTAAACTAATAATTAGTGATTATAGAACGCGTGAGTTTAAAATATAAATTTTGGACAGTTTGCCAATTTACATTTTGCTTTTCCACACTCCTCTCCAAAAAGAACTCCTTTACAAGCGAAATAAAACCTATCCTATAGTCTCTTTCGCAACATAAAATGCCTACCAGCTAAATTTCGTTACGATTGGTTGGATTTAGTAAACCAGCTTCGTTACTATTAGTTCTGTAGATTCGGCGTGAATCGCGGTTATACAGACAGAAAGACAAAAAGTCTACAAACGGCAAACCGAGTTCCGATGCCTCTTTTTCGTCGCCTCCATATATTTTTAGGGTTCCGTAGCCAAATGTCCTTACAGATTCACGTCTAGTGTTCGTCAGTATATCATACCCGAATCTGATTATCTTAATCTATAATATGCGCTATACTGTTGAAACTTTGTAAGTAGATGTATTTTATGAACCGGATTAAAATTTTTATACAAAATTAGAAAAAAAACTAAATAAATTTAAACAATTTTAATCATAAAATCCATAACTGTGAGGTATCAATGGATGACGATGAAAACGTCATTTTTTTCTTAACTGAATAGTTTGCGAGAAAGAAACTTCCAAAGTGGTAAAATGTCACTTTTAAAATAAGAAAATGATAAAACAAAAAATATATGTGATAAACATTACTATGTCAACTTTCACTGAAAAATTGTTTTGAACAAGATCTAGTACGTAGTTATTGTAATACGTCACAAATTGTAAACTGAACATGACATGAGCCTAAATCATAAGCTGTGAACAATTATTTTATAATAATAAATATATAATATGTGCTTAATAATACCATTTGCTCAATTAAAGTTACAATGAAATACAAGAACCTTTCTATTTTTTACTTACTTATACGGAACATTGTACGGGCGAGTCCGACTCGCACTTGACAGTTTTTTTAATATATTCAATGTACAGAATTCACTATTTTACAGTTTTATTGTAAGTTCTACTAGAGTTTACAATAAGTATAGATATATATTTCTAATTTAATCATAAATCTTTCACCAGTTTCACCAGTGTGTGTGGTAATAATAATCCACTTTCTGCTGTTATTATGATGCAGTATGATAACCACGGCGGTAAGTTCACGGTTACTGTATTTATTAAGTAGATTGCACTTGATGGCCCCATTACTGAAATGTCGGGTTATAGGTTGAGAGCTGAAAGCAGAAGTCGCAAACAGTTTGTCTTATTTATTTATACCAATATTATAACTTGCATAAACTGCAAAAAAGTATCGTATTTAGACAAAAGTTAGTGTTTTCCACGATTTCAATAAGATTTCATTATCAAATCCAGACTCTGTGACATTTCGACCACCTCGGAAGTACGCTTTTTTAAATAAAAAAATAAATGAATCGGTTTAGAAATGACATAGAAATCAATTGACATTCGTAAAAATATAGGATTCAAACATACAACTTCATCCTTTTTGTGAAGTCAGTTATTACATGCGGAATCCATTTTCATTTTTGTTTGTTACGTTTTACGGTTAAGTGACTAGACCTATTTTGATATAAATTTATATGCATACAGTTGAAGACCCGAGTTCAATAGAGTTTTTTAAAAACCTTCCTCAAACTATTCTGCGCTGAAGAAGTCATAGATAATTATAAAACATTCATTTATGATATAAATTTCACAGATAAACAAAAATTCAACATAACAATAGACATACACATATTATAAACAGCTAACACATAGTAAAATTTGGTAACAAAATATTCACGATAAGTTTGAAATTTCATAATAACTGTTTAAAAAAAGTAAATTGTTTGACACCTCTGCCTCGGATTTTCTATAAAATGACTGCTCCCGAGGTTCATAACTACACCTGCATATTATTTTGAATGAAGATGTTTGCTAAAACAAGATCTAAATACTTACTTTTACTTTATATTTATATTGTATCATGTCTATATTCTCACATTATAACCAAAGGAAACTCCGATCAGATAGAAAAGGCCGCAAAATGTGTTTTAAAACTATCAGCAAAATATTTCGTGGAGAAAAAAGCATTAAGGGGTAGCATCGTTATCATAAATATAAATTCCTATGCATCAACAACACAAGCGCTCCTTTTACGAACGATTCATAGCGGTATAAAATATTCAGTAATGGTTAAGGATTCCTATTATCCACATGCGAACGCGTCCCATTTTCCCGAAAAAGCAAAAAATTATATGCTCATATTGGATGAAAAGTCGGAGCTTGTTAGAAATATTTTACAACTTAATAAACTGCCTACCTGGAATCCATTAGCCAAGGCTATTATTTTTTATCAAATATCAAATAACGAAGATGCTAGAACAATGGCTATTAATTTTATTAATGAACTTCGAGAATATAAGCTTCTCCAAACCATTATATTTATGTATTCTCCAATTAAAGGAGAAGTAGTTGCTTATTCATGGTCTCCTTACACTGAAGATAATTGTGGAGGTAAATGTAATTCTGTGTACGTATTAGATACATGTAAGGACAATAAAATAAAAGAAGTAGAGAAACAAAGAGATATGTTCCCATTTGATTTAAAAGGATGTCCTTTAACTGTACATGCAGTTGTATCAGAACCTTACGTCTTACCGCCAATTCATAAAGTTAACAATACAATTTATAATGATGCATACAAATTTGAAAAGGGAAGCGAAATTGAACTCGTAAATATAATAAGTCAATTTACAAATATGACACTTATAACACGTATATCGGAGATAGAAGAAAACTGGGGAGATATAAGCCAAGATGGTAACGCCACAGGGGCGTATGGTATTTTAAAAAATGATTCCGTCGATATTGTTATTGGAAATATTGAGGTAACGAGAACGATACGGAAATGGTTTCACCCTACTATTAGCTATACACAAGATGAGATGACGTGGTGCGTAGCAAAAGCCAAACAAGCTTCTACTTGGGATAATTTGATTATAATATTCCAATGGTCAACATGGCTAGCTACATTTTTAAGCTTAATTGTGGTGGGACTAGTCTTTCATTACTTATATTACAAAGAAAATAAAACTACAAAATGGCCGACAAGTTCAATGTTGATGACATTAAGCATGATGCTTGGATGGGGCGCTCAGTTTAAACCAAAATCATTTGCATTTCGCATTATAATTTTCGGCTGGCTTTGTTTCAGCATAAACATGTCCATTTCATACGGATCATTCCTCAGAACCTTTCTAATGCATCCACGATTCGAGAAACAGATAAGTACCGACTCAGATCTCATCCAGTCTGGAATACCGTTGGGAGGTCGAAAGATTTACCGATCCTATTTTCAGACTAATAACACTCGAGCGTTTTATTTGTATCGCAAATATAACTCTACAACGTTCTCTGAGGGGATAAGGCGGGCGGCTTTTGATAGGAATTTCGCCGTTGTATCATCGAGGAGGCAAGCTGAATATATCGACCAGAAATTGGGCAAAGGTGCGCCGCTGATCTACTGCTTTCCTGAGAGCAATAATCTTTACAAGTACGGTGTTGTTCTACTAGCGAGAAAATGGTACCCTATGTTAGAAAGGTTCAATAATATTATACGAAGCGTGTCTGAAAATGGTCTTATAGATAAATGGAATAAAGAGCTGTTTATTCACACGATAAGGGTTGATGGGACTAGTCCTATAGTCCCGTTAAGTGTGCAGCATTTGCTAGGTGCTTTCATGTTGATTGGTATCTTATATGCGGCTAGCGTAATCGTTTTTATTGGGGAATTGGTTATAGGTATTTCCAAGGGTCGAAAACTTCGGAGTCCGGTAAAGTAATTGCAAAACTTTACGAATAGTAACTGAAAAATTTGTTGTGCAATTTCCTGTTTACTTTCTCAGTACGAAACTTTCTTCAATAAATGGCGAAATTTTCTTGGAATTAGGTTTTCATCTTCGGTAAACTATTTTTTATAGAACTTATGTAATAAGGTTTTGTAGGATTGCATTTAGATTTACTATTATTTTTATTTGTCTATTGTTTTTAAAAATGTCCCTGATTCATAGTTGAATCCAATGTAGTAATACAAATTTAAAAATAATTCTGCTTGTAGAAAAAATCTACTGTACAAAATATACTTAGTTTATAGTCATTTGGTAATAAAAGATACTAAGTTATGGTCACAGGAAAAAAAATGTTATAAATTTAATCAATCACCAGATTTAGAAATGCATACAAATAAATTTAACAATGCCGGCCCAAGTGACGAATCGACGTCGAGTCTCGTTTATGACCAATGAAATTAAGCGTGTCTGAACAACCAACAAGAAGATCAAATAAATAACATTTTTGTTATTTAGTTTATTTGCAGAATAAGCAACTTATCGATTAACGTAAATATGTTTCGAGAACACATTCCACCACATTTAGTTAGCGTTTTTCAACTTATAAACTAGTCTGTAACTAACTTGCCAATGCCTCATAGTCGTGCAAAATGGCATGGATTTACGTTACATATTTCAAATTATTAACCAATGATACACGTTTTTTGCGAAACACTCAAAAACAAGTACGAAAAACAAAAAAAACTTACAGATGGTGTTTAAAGACCCAATACAAAAAAGTCGTAGCCTAATGAATGTTAATTCCTGTTTTGTTAAATCCAAAATTGAAAATTTTAATTCATTTTAAACCTATACTAAAATTTAAACAATGTTTTTAAAGCAGTTATCAAAACTTTATTGTTTGTTAATAAAATTTTCTGGTAAACAAACTAAGAGAGTTTTGATTTTTATTCGACACAAAAAATATGAAAATCAGCCCTAATTAGATCCCCGATAGAAAACAATCATTACCGATTGATGTTTTGTGTCTGTACTTGTAAGTTCTCTGGTAGTTTGGTGGTGTTTTGTGCTTATTAGAAAATATGTCGTATTTGCCTTCTATAACTATAAAAAGTAGCATAAAGTTCGTTTCTTTAATTCCTTAATCGAGTACAAAAGAAAAGTTGTAAGTTCAATGTATCCACAAATTAATTCTTCATACTCAAGTGACGTATGTCTGAACTTAAAACCGTCACCGTCGCTGTTACTTTACATAATAAATGGCCGACATCCTTTGTTACGTCAGCTTCAAACGTTAACTTGAGATAAATTGTTCTTAAAGGGCAGGTGATACCGTTTAAAGGATTAGTATGATCCTTAGTTAACTAAATACTAGTAGTTTGTAAAACTAGAACAAACACTACCTTCTAAAGATAGATTTTCTAATTCTCTCTTAGCGATATCCATATTTTTTATCTTAGATATATAAATCTAGGGTAGGATTTATAAATGTAACGAATTCATAGCCCGCTAGTGTATTTATTTAGTGTTTTAGGTAGCTAAATGGTAATTTAGCAAAAATTTATTATTATATTTAATAACTTCATTCTTCAGATATTATCATTATTCTGTTCCTTTTCGAGCCAACAACCCTTCACAAAGTCAATAGGTATTATTTGTTGGTACTTCCACATTATATGTACTTACTTTGTGTCACCTGTTCTTAGCTCATTCTATTTTCGCTCACATCAAAGACAATTGGTCTTTAAAAAGTGTGATCAACACTTCGACAAGGTAACCAAAAGATAAAATTGAATATCATACGAGTTGTTGTTGGGTTTATTCAAAACTAAACTACTTTTGTAAGTGCAAATTCTTAATGTTGCAACCTAGCAATGTAGTTAACCTATTTTTTTATTTTCATCAATGCGAATATTATTTATTCAATACAACATGTACTTACCTGTTTTAAAGATAACCAAGGTAATTAAAATAATTTGCTAAAATTGCTTCTTACAATAGACATTTAATAAATTGTACTCTAGTAAGTATTATAATAGCTGCTACAGGTTATATCATAATATATCAGCAATAATTGCCAATTTAGAAATAAGTAAATTTTTAATTACAAATTTATTTAAGCACTGGTTTGTTATTAAATTTATAATCTAAGTTTAATTTATTCTTGTTTGTCTCCTATAAAATACGGTCTGGACACATCAATACCGTTTGCTTAAATATAAATAGACATACCTACTTTAAAAATGTGTTAGGTATCTACGTTTTTGAAAAAATCTTGGTCTTTAAAAACCTTAGGTCTTTTTAGTTACTTTTACTTATCACCTACTTGTCCTCTCTTGCATATGAAAAAAAAATTATTAATTGAAATATTTAAATTGACAATTCATATTAAATTACTTTATGACTGGCTTAAGTTTTTTTAAACTTTTTGAAACAAACGTTGTAACAATTTAATGTTATAAATTCTATGAATGTAACATTTCAGTTCATTATTCGCTGTAAGATACTTAAGCAACGAAAAAACCCTACCGTAAAAACGTAGATTACAAGAAATGTAAATAATAATTTCAAAGAAAACCGTCGCCTTCAAGAAAATGTTGTTTCTATTAAAATTAAATTAAAACAAGATTGTATTAACACAATAAAATGATTATGTACAAAGTCTTGTAGCTTGAGGACCTACATATTAAAAATATGTGCGTGTACTAGCGTACACTCGTAAGAAGTGAAGAAGTGAAACTTCTTTATGACGTTATTTTTCAAAAAATAATTTACTATATGCAACTTTACAGAAATTGGTTAAATAAAGTTTATTGCCAATCCCTACTCCGCTGGAGAAAGTATACTTCGAATCACGCGTGGTAGGGATAAGAACAAAGATGGCGCGTAACGGAAAAATGTGACGCGTAACGAAAAAATGTTACACAATTTTTTTTATTAACCCCGAAAGAAGTTTCACTTCAAAAACCCTACAGTGTATTTTTGTATCTAGTATTAAAAAACCTTACAGTGTATTTTTGTATGTAGTATTAAATAATAGCGAGACAAACTTGCTCCATGTAGGGTTCCGTAGCTGCAATCTTCATAGCATATGTGATTATTCACTAGATTCATTTCATATATTTTCACATACACTATAGCGATGCGCGACTACGTAGACTACTAATACTAATTATTCGACCAGGCGAATCAATTGAATAAGTCGACTGCGTTTAAAATTACTCGACTTGTGACAAACATAACTTGACTGTTGTCGGTCGAGTTACGACCATCAACCTGCTCAGGGCAACTTGACTTTAGGTCGGACGAGAACTTGTGTCGTAAAAGAGAAAGAAGGACTGAACCGGTAGAACTTACACTAAATATTTAAGAACTTACAATTAAACCACTATTGAAAACAGTATGAGGTCATATGTTCGATTCCTAAATATTAATTATTTTTAATCTATCCATCAGCCAATTCGTAACAGTTAAGTATGACTACTTTAAGTGTTAGTGTTACCGTACCTAAAAAAAATCTTATTAGATCCCGTATAAACACATTTTCGGTGGAAGTTTACATGGTAATGTACGTCACATATATTTTCGTTCTCTTATTTTAGAAGTAACAGGGCGGGGGACACTTATTTTACCGTTTTGGAAGTGTCTCGCTGAAACTATATGGTTTAGAAAAAAATTATGGTTTTCACCTCAGTATCATTTTGGGACATTTGAAAAAATATTTTTAGTGACACTTATCTATATATTTCGCCAAAACCTATTGCTGTTTTTTTATTTTGTGCCTTTATAGTTTCAGAAAATAGTGGCAGGGATACACGGAGGTACAGACAGCCAGACATATCGAATCAATAAACCTAGTAACAGCTTGTAAAAATTTTGGTCTTTAGTTACGGAAACCCTAAAAACTCTAAATAAATTATAGTTGTGGCTTAACTTCTCCATCAGTTTGATGTAAACACTAAATAAATTATAGTTGTGACTTAACTTCTCCATCAGTTTGATGTAAAAACTTTGTTGTCAATCGGAGCCAGTTTTCTAAAAGATCCTATATTATTAATTGGCTTCATTAAAAATGTAGTTAAATCTTAAAACATTTTACTGTTTTTAATTTTTTATTGTATTTTTGTTAAATCTTAAAACGGTTGATGGTTGTGTTAATCAAATTAGGCACGACAGATCGTTTGTTTTAAGTTAGGTATGTTAAATTTGCTCTTGCAAGATAAAAATCTCGAAATATCTCCAATGTTAATATCTGAAGAATAAAACGATAAAATTAACTTCCAAATGAAGTTCAATCATTATTATAGAATTCCTTCATTCCCTTTTTTCCCTAAAACCTTATGATGTGCAAGGATTCAAGTATTTTAACACAATGAGCTAAGAATTGATAATACGAATATATTATGTAGTGTAGAAGTACCCACCAAATATATTTATTCTCTGAAAGCGCAGTTGTTGGATTGAAAAGCGACACTACAATTTTAATGTACAATGAAGCGATTCATATTGTAATGACCAAACTTTATTTGGAAGTATGTTTCAGCACAAAATATTACTTGTACTTTCCACAATTTACATATATTGTAGAAAGTACAAGTGATATTAGTAAATTGTGTTTAGAATAGAATTCCGACGTGTACAGGTGGCGACGATGAAAAGTAAGCACAGAAATTAGTAATTTAGCAAACTAAATCAATTTGTTTGCTTTGCTGCTCTATAAGCATGGCCAGATTTAGGGGACGCCCGGACGGGAAGAGTTTGAATTTCTACCTACAGAACTTGGTAAAATTTAAACTCTTTTGAAGTTTAAAAAATACAAAATATTGAAAATGGGCTAGCTTAAGACCTGGGCTATCTTAGACGTAAGTACGTTCCTTATTAATAGAAACTCTACTTGAAAAAAAAAATGTTTGAAATAAACCTCCACCTTTTTGTTGTCCCGAGGCCTCCACACTTCGAAATCCAGCCCTGTCTATTAGAACCTGGTAATGATCTATTTATCAGTACTTCTCAATAAAAATCTTGAGTTTTGGGATTAAGGCAGTTGACGAACTTACTCCAAAAGCTTGTTATCCAGTTCCTAGTAGCCAACGTACCTGTAATATTTGTTACCAATTTAGTGAATATGTCGCCACAGATGTAGGTAGATCCCGGTCTACCCATGACTAGCCAAAGAGCATAAGAATTAAGACCTACAGTGAGATAGGTGGCAAAACTATAGGCCACGTTCCTCACATCCAGTCCTTGCTGCTACTTTTATTACAAATTTGGAAAAACACATTTTACGTTTGGTGGCCAAACCGAATAGAACCCAGTCTCATGAAGTTAAATCTAACACCGGACTGATAGACCACGGCAGCGGAGGTGGAGAGGGAGAGGAGAAAAATGTTATATTCAAGCTCTTAGGCAAATTACCTAATATATATTTAGAAACCTATCCTTGTTAGTAGTTACATAATATCTAATCGGACTCTAATGGAGAAAACAATAAAACAAAATTAATATGCTAAATTATCCCACTAGCGTGCGATGGAGTTGTTATATCTCTACGTGAAAGTTATGAGTTGTCAGTAGGGCTAGACGTTACAGTCCTGGAATGACCTTTAATTTCGCAACCACCACCTTACCTTTTCCTTTAATCATAAAAAAATCTCGCCATTATCGTGTATTGTATCGGTAGCTGGGAAATTTGATGCTGGAACTCAATTTCTTAATTTCTATGTGGTACTGCACCAATTTCTGTATTTTGTATATTTAGAAAATCTGTCTTCTTCGTCGGCTGACAGTATTCTTTAAAAAATAATCGCTATTAAATATGTTACTCTTCGAAAATGTTCTATTGCAAAAATTCAGTAGATCTAGAAGTGTTTATAAATTGTTAATGTTTGTAAATTTATTTTTACCAATTCAATATTTATTCAAAATATATTTAATACTAAATAAGTTCAGCAGACAAAAATTTACAATTGAAAATACTTTTGACTATGTAGCTTAAAACTAAAATTAGTTTCAAACAAAGTTACGATAAACTGTTGTGTTTCTAACTTGTAGATTAGCAAGGTTTGTAGGTTACCTTCAGGATTCGCTTACTTTGAAGCTGAATTAATTTGTATAATAATTTGTCCAGAGAAATTATTTGTTACTTTATTTTTTTCTTACAAAAGGTCACTTAGACTAAGCGACAACTAGAATCTAGTATTTTAAATCACTTAATTATTATACTAGAATGAGTAGTTATACTATTAAGCCTTAACTAATTAGTTTAGGTCAAGGAAATTGAATAGTGTTATGGTAAAACCGGGCCTTTAATATAGTTGTCAGCGGAGTCGCGGTGTGTGGTCCATTACTCGTGACTATGCACTGCTTTCGCTAACTGGCGTAACATGAGATCCCTTCTATGTGAGCATTTATTATTACACTAGCTGATACATGCGAGTTTGTCTGTGTTTCCTAAAGAAAATACGTGATTATGCACTGAGGATGGAATTTTGGAAATTATACTCCTAAGAAGCGAAACATGGGTTGAAAGTTTGCATGGAAAACCGTTAAATTAAAATCATGAAACTTTGATTTTGGGCTACTCATTAATAATAAGTACATACGTATTTAATCTTTTCTGGGAACTCTACCACTAAGGGGATGAAATGGGGGTTGAAAATTTGTATGGAAGTCCTTATTAATAGGTAATAATCAGTAAATATATCAACTGGTCACGCAAGCAAAGTCGCTGGTAACAGCTAGTTCAACATATTTCCAAAAATCTTTCTAATCACTTAAGATATATAAAGTGCTTTACAGTTAATAAATTAAAAGAATACTATCTAGTAGAGTCCGTGTAAGTACTTAACTTATCTTCTACTATCATTCATCTTGCTTATTAATAACTACACCAGAACAAAATCTTCAACTACTAAGTACACACGAGTACATATTGATCTGTTGGTAGTCTGTAAGATCGAGATAAGGATCGCATTTTTGTGATGAAACCGCTGGTGGTCGTTTAACTTTAATTTTAAGATCTGGTTTTATGTTTATTTTTGATGATGAACAACCTACCTACTTGTATCTATTTGTAATAAATGAATTATCAAGTAGGTACTAGCTTTAACCTGTTTGGCTTACGTTTAGTTCATTCGTTAATCGCAAAAAAATATGAATAACGAGAAAATGACTGGGGCCAATGTTTATGTATCAAAAATACAATGGATTACTGTAAAGACCGATAAAATTGTAAAAACTGTAAGATCAGCTACATATTAGTCATTAAAATTGCTACTACCCTTTTGAAACCGAAGAATTACCGAAGAAGAAGGGATTGCCGAGGTTTTGAAAAAAAAACATTGAGGTTATTACAGCCAGAATGCCGGATGTTATAACGTCAAAATAAAAAAAGGGTTCTGACAAAATCTACAAAAGTTAGTTAAAAACCAGCTTAATTACGTAAGCTTTTAATAAAAAAATCTGCGTCAAAGTTGGTTTATCCGATCAAAAGTCACACACGCACATCAAAATCACGTCACCCCTTTTTACGCCCGGTCTTAAAATGCAAAAGAAATAGTTACAAATCTTGTAAAATCACTTCGAGTGTTTAAATGTTCGACAAAAGTGACAGTTTTCTACAAATCAGTCATCACGGATGAATTTTTTTAAAGAAGGGTGTCAGATAAATAGGAATAATTTAAAATTGTAAGCACTCATAAAACTGAGAGAACCAATAAATCCTCTACAAAAGAATTGTTTACAATCAACAAAGGATTAAAAAATGTTTATCTTGCATTTAAGAATCTAAAATTAAAAAATGGCGCGCGAACTGTGATATATGGTTTGAAAGGAAACATCTGTCTGTCATGGGCCACCTACTAAGACAGAATCATTCATCTTTATTCCCCAGTTTGCTTGTCATGTAACCATATATCTTGTGCAATAAGGACTAATATCCTTTGCCACTTTATTATTTGGTTTGTAAAATGGAGATGCTTCCTAATTTATGACGAACATAGCTCTTAACACAAAGATGTAAAGGTGACAATTCTGTTAAAAGAAATATGAATTAGAAATAATGACATGTTTTTGCTGTGTGTATGTGTCTTGTTAGGAAAATGACACTTAATACGTTGTTAGTACACTTTTCTTTGTACATTTGAAACTATTTAATGAGATATACGAGATGAAAAGTGTTATAAAAATGCATTACATAGGTTTACTTTTGTGTGGACACAATAGTGCTTACTTGCGAGTAGGAGGAGTAGGACTTTTATTAAATTATGAGGTAGACATGTGGTTAGGTTTGGAAACAGTGGTAGTTTACGGTCGATAGAGTTAAATTTAATACATTTTTAAAATTTTTGGTAATATGATTCATTATAAACGTAAATAATTTGCATAACACATCTGTTACATGTATTTATAAAATAGTTTTTGAAGTGAAACTTCTTTATCGGAGTTAGAAAAAATTTTTGTGTAAGATTTCTTCGTTACGCGTCACATTTT